>UZAN01039757.1:13011-32052 GCA_900618425.1 Echinostoma caproni | reverse complement strand
GCACGACGCACAATTTTTTCAAAGACATCCGTTCCAACTTTGGATGTGATACCGTGAAAACCGATAATATACGCGGCAAATTTAGCACAGTCCAGCTCAGCACAAGACTAGACCAGACCGAGTGGAGCTGTTCTTCAAATCGTGCCACCTACAATGCCCTGTCCGACTAGTGAACTTGACAATGGATTGGGAACACGTGCAAAAAGAGGAAAGGACTAATCACTATTGCCTAGTTCATAATAATATTTACATATTTATTTACATTATATAGTTTGAATACAATCGTATAAAAACAGTTCACGAAGGGTGTTGACTGTTGTCACTTCGGCACTAGTTGGAGGCATACATAAAACGGGGAAAGTTGGATCTCTACACCCTGGTCATGTGACGGCGACCATGCTCACTCGACCAAAGTTGTGGCCACATATCGATTTTCACGGGGCACATATGGACATTGTTAAATCAGTTACAAAGTCTTTAACTAAGTTTACGTGAAACAGATAAAAGATAATCAATGCCGAGAGAGGAAAAACGTCGAGAGATGTTATTATTTTGTTCGATCTCCTCGTTAGCTGATGTAAAACAAATTGCTGGATAAACTGCACATGAGGTTGACCTATCATAGTGTACTAGTAAACAAAGGTTACTAAACATAGAAGTGAAAGGTCAACCTCACGTTATGTCAACAACTTTTGTGCTGTTAAAAATAGAGTGATGTAACCGAATAAGTAACACTCCACTTATTGAAAAATTTCAGCCTTGCGGTCTCGTAAGAAAGTTAATCCCCAAGAGATGTGATGGGCGATACACGAAATTTCTGATGCATCGTAGTAGGTAGAGTCTCCAAAATGTGCGGTGTTTGCGGGTTCCATTACACAGGCTAGGATGCCATGTGGTCCGAGTCAAAAGGTTGAAAAAGAAAGGAATGGTTTGTCGATATGGTGTAAACTGTGAGCATCTGTGGGGTGAACTACGATGGTTTACAAAGCAAACTAGGCAGTTGTTTGGTATTTGTTTTGACTCATTATCCTCAGGCAAGAAGGAAGGTAAAACACACGAGAGCTATAACGCAGTCTAGGGTCAACACACTGGATAGATGATGTGTAACGACCTAGGCAAATTGCCATTCCGTTTGAGTGTGAGTCGTGTTCATGTCTCACATGAACTGGACCGTTTGGTTCATGGTATCTGCATTTTTCTCTCTATCAGATTATCAGTCAACCCCGTCCCCACGAAGAACATTCTGTCTGTCGACGGTTCCAGCCCATACCTATACTCAGCCCGATTGCGGTTGTCCGATGTATTCGTCCACGCGGGACATTCTGGTGCACAAACGAGCCAAGCATCTCACGGATGGCTATAATGTTTAGATGAGCTCAAACAAAGGAATCAGTTAAAGAAATTCTTCCAAACGACATATTTATTCATTCAAAACATGCTGGAGAGTAGCTAAACAAGCGAGGCAAATAATTTTGATCTACAGTTGTTCCTTCACATGTGACAAACCCGGTGCGCTTTTCGTATACATAGCTCGTGTAATATTATAGCGCACTACGGACGCTAACATGTGTGACGTCAGATGCCACACATCTTCATAGTCTTTTTCTTCGGATGCACTCATGATTAGCCGGTACATACGTGTAATGTGCCTAATATAATGCGTTTTTAACTGGTGGGTGTGCATTTTAAGGTGTTGCTCGCACTGAGTAAGTGTTACGGAAGGTATGATCACCCGGTCACCAGTTACGAAGCATACTGTAGTTCAGAGTTTGAGTAAAAGGATTCATATATCATCATAACTTGCACGGCGTTTAGTTGCACAGGCAGTCCAACAAGCTTTACACCACTTGGCGACAGAAGTATCCAGGTATGGTATGTGCTTCGCACCATCAAATTGCAAAGTGCTGGTTCAAGACTGCCAGGAGCCTGTGCCTGCACTCACCCTCTGTGGTGATCAGTTGGAAATGGTCGAGAGCTTTAAGTATCTCGGGGGAACAGATCACATCAGGAATAGCGAAAGCTAGAGAAGCTTCGTCAACCTGCGACACCTGTGGCGCCGCCGTGACATCCAACTATTCTTTAAGGGAAGGCTGTACATCGTCGCAGTCCGAAGTGTTCTCCTTTAAGGTTGCGAGACCTGGCCTCTTCGAGGGGAGGACGCTAATCGACTTTCTGTATTCAACCGCCGATGCTTTAGAAGCACCGCTCGTGTCTGGCGGGAACATCGAGTGATCAATGAAGAAATTCGTCTTCGTGTGCTGGGTACTGATAGTCGTTCTCTAATGGAAGAAATCGTTCTTCACCGCCTCCGATGGCTCAGTCATGTTTTGCATATGCGCGCCCATCGACTACCTCGTCGTGCTCACTTTGCGCGGGCTGGGCAAGGTTGGAAGAAGCTTCGCGGCGGTCAGACCATGACCTGGTGTAGAGGCATGAAGAATTTGGCTTCAGCATTGGCTTCAGTTGGTGCAGCTCGCCTTCCAGGCTGGGGCCGAAAGGATGAGGATTTTTGATGACTAGAGACGCTGGGAGATATGGCTCGGAATAAATGTCATTGGCGCGATTGCTGAGTGGGTGGTTTGGCGAGACCCTGTTCCCCATAACACAAAAAATGTGTATGGTGAAACTAGAAAAAAATTATACATTCGTTCTCCGTGTTCTTTGTTTTCCCCATTTTCGTCTAATCTTTCTGTACCCCTCCATAACTTCATTAACATTGTTTTACATTGGTACTATACTTGTCCTCAAGCCGGTGTAATACATATATACTACTCTTCCCTTTTATACGAAACCCAATTTCCCTAAGGGATTGAAAATAATCTATATTATGAACTCACAATTGCTTCCAAACATTTTACCTCATCTTAACGATAAAAGTATTCGCATATCGATCAAAGTCGTCAGCGAAAATCGATTGAGCACATCAGCTAGACTTGGTGAGATCCGGATGCGGTGAGTATGGCCTGTTAGTCCAACTCGTCAAACGTCAGGACTCTCCGAGTTAAAGTATACCAGAAGTATTTACCGTCACATTAAGAGAACGGTGGGTTTTTCGTCAAGTTTTGACATGTAGAAAATTAGCAGTGGTTTGGATAAATCTTAGGCGAGTGGGAACTTTTCTCGTTTGGAAAAGGGAGCTTTATCATGAACATTCAGTTTGTCAGTCAACTTTGAAACCTTTGAACTATTACACGGTTATTTTACTCCTTATTCTTGTTATCACTGCCAGTAGAGATCCATTGCGTGCAATGGGATTAGTGCTTGGGCACGAAGGTGTTGCTTATCCGACACGCTAATCGCGTTGTCATTGGTAGTTCGAAGAACAAGGTTCAGAGCATTAGTTTGCAGGATTTTTCGGTACGCTTTTGCTCACGCATACTGCAGTTAATGCGGCTTTTTTTTAGAGAAACGCAAAAATGTCGTCTAGAACAAAGACACAGTCGGATGTGGTCACCTTCAGAAGAAGCGGAAATGGGTTGACAAGTCGGTTGACAAGACTGCTTAACTGAACAACCATTCCCGCTTTTTTCATGATTTTCGGTGGTGATCATGGATGTTGATTGCTTGCGCTTGAGTTTAATACATTTTGATTGACCGTACTGTACAGAACTGCAAACAAAAAAACGCGTCTTTGATGTCACATGAATATTGTTCTTTCCAAATCGACATTACGTCATGGATCGGCTGAGAATTCTGGGGTTTATTTGATCAAGTTATCAAGTTCATTATTCATCACTTTTGGGGACCATGCACGCTGGCATCGGACTGTGCAGCTGCCTCTGGTGTTACACATGGCTGAGTATCCCCACATTTAAACTAGTAAATGCTATTTGATTTTGAGGTCAGGACCATGGTTCTTCTGTGGAACTTACTGTATTTGGGTGGTTGACAGAACGGTCTCTGTGTTTCGGTCACGAGGTCATTAGGACTGACTAATGAGGTAAACGGCGCGCAAATTATTCGGCTGATTTGGAAAAGCATTGTTTCAATTTTGATTTAGTTACTTTAAACGGTAATTGTGTCAAATCCGGCATTTTGATTCAACCGATGGATTTGCCTTCTCTGGTCTCATCTGGAAACTCTTCTAGATGAAAGATCGCAATACGGTTTCTGCGTAATGGTTCAACTGCCTCTTCATGTTTCTTGTGTAGCGTATCTCGGGAAAATTCCTGAAAATTCCTCCCAAATCGATTTATGTCGTATTCCATTTGGACAACTCGGGTGAAACGACCTTATTATCTAGAACAGGTAAATTTCCGATAGATAAGTTTTTATTGATTTTTCGGAACTGTGGCAAAAGTCTGCTACTCGAAGGACAGCACCTTGTATCCCTTGAATGTTCAGATGAAGTTCGTTAAATCCTTCAACTGGTTCTTGTTTGTCTTCTTAGTGATTGCCGATGATAAGCAAATTTCAGCAAATAGGGAGACGCAAACACTGTATAGGACAATGCAATTTCATGGCTTCATGAAACAGTGTTCGACTCCCTGATAATTTGCGACCACTCAGCAGCGTCTTACAAAGCATGAAAGGAAGTTCTTTTCTTGTTTCTAGCTCCATATCGAAACCAGGGGGTTATAGATCATGACTGTGGCTAGGTGGAATTGTACTTCACGCGATATCACACCTATTCCACAATGATTTATCACAGTTTAGTACTTCACATCACCATAGTTCTCCCAATCACAAAGTCAACTCCAGCCACCACTCAGTCTACAGGTTTTAACATGTGTCACACACTCTGGCTTGTACCAGCTAATGCAATGGTCGTCCAAAAGTTACCAGTAGGGTGACCCAGAGATTGTATGTTCGAATCCCGCAAATGCCCTCTGAATCCTGAGCGATGCTGTGTCAGAATTTGCATTTGATAAGAAAAAAAAACTGAGTGACTTGCAAAGGTTCACTTGTGTACTCTGCTGTCCGTGTGTGTGGGTGTACAAAGGTCAATATTCAGCGCTTAGCGAACGGCCGTTTACAACCGACCAACGACCACATAAAACCAGTCCTGTTTAGATATGTATTTTTGTAAACCACATATTTTTGTTTTCATTGTTTCTCGTGCTTAGTGTGATGAAGTACTTTGATAAAAGGATACGCCAAAGAAATTTTCAATCATTTTGAACACAACAATAGATGCAATAATCTCACTGATATAATGCATGCCAAACTTTTATATTGTGTTAGACTTATTTGGTTTGACATTAGTGACTGTTCAACTGTGTTGAACACAACGCTTAGACTGGTTGTGGTGTGGTGTAGTTTTTTGTTGGAGTTAATTTTTGATAAAAAGGGACAAAATACGTCTCGAATAGTTGCGTGTAAATTCCCCCGAGAACCGGACTGCCAAAGATGTCGATGTATGTACATGTGTGGCACTTCGTCGCTCCGCATCTACAACCACATTTTTTTGTTCTGACTATGGATGAGCTTGGATTGGATGGTATCTGACACAGCGCTGTCCAAAATATGTGCGATTATTTGTCAGCGAGGTAGAGCAATCGACCGGCAGATGATTTCCATACTGGTATCGATCGCGAAACAAAGCAAGAATCGATGAATCGAGAATCCATGCTCCATTTCGGTTCAGTCGAATGTAGTCATGCTCGAGTCAGAGAGAGAGAGACGAACAATCATAAGTCGGTTAATCTAAAACAGAATAGTTTTTCTGACCAGGTGCCACAGAAGTGCTATTAATTTGATCACATGATTAATTCCGCCAGATGCAATGGTGTTGCGTTGTGATGAAACCCAGACAAAAATGGATATTATGCCAGTCCAATTGTATATCATCAAAAACAATCGAAGTGAAGTTTCATTTTTGACTATTTATTAAAAAAAATCTGCAATACACGTGGCCGTTCACCAATAAAATCGAGTTGAGAGAGGTTCTTCAGTGGTAGTCGATCAATTAAACTGACAACACAAATGGACCATTCTGGTTTCATTTATTCTAATGACGAGCGGTTGATTAAGTCAAGGCTTGGTCATGAAAAAACTTGAAATAAACTGCTACAGCTGCTTACAGTCAAAGTTAACTCACTTTATTGGAGATCCTGTAAACCTTTCGACCCCAAATTTGAATATACTATGTCGATCAGATATTGTTCATCTGCGGTGCAAATCATTCTTTGTAATTCATTCCTCAACCTCTTGAATCCAACTGGTACAACTAACGCCCTCGAATCCACTGGAGAAGTTGAATCGATAGACGCATGCAACCAATGAATGGACAGTATGCCTATGACATTCTGAACTTATCAAGTCAGTCAGTAGTAGCTTTATGCATGAACAAATAACCAAAGCGAATTCTTCGTCCCAATTCCTTTTTTGATTATGCAGACATCGAATTTCAGCTTAGTACGCAAATGTTTTTCTATCGGTTTGTTAAATCTGCAACTTGGCGGTATGGGTAAACCCTTACGATGGGATCGATCTTTTCTTCACTAACTAACTAAATGATTACATCATGTTAACAACTAAAACATGATCGCGAGTACACCTGATGTCTGTCTAATCGACAGTAGGATGGGACCAATCATTACGGAAATTTTTCCCGGTCAACCAGAAGAAAACCTAGAAGAGGATATTTAAAAAAATAAGACTGTACTGTCGATATACTGTTTATATCTTCGCTTTAAGCTATATCCAGGCAATCGAATAAACACTATTTCATGGAATCAAAAAAACTCACAATAACTTCAAGTTAACTCGTCAAGATGAACGGTAAAACTATAGCGAGTTTTCATACATGAGTATTACTCTTCAACCGGACGGATCGATGTGAGATTTGTCTTCCGAAAGTACATATACTCTCGGTATCTCAAGAACTGAATCCCAAGGTGATATAAAATTTAGCTTATTCACACAGTTTCACCGAGAGCGTAAAATGTGCTCAACAGAGCCTCTAACTGACGAATACGATCACTTTAAAGAATTGCTAATCACAAACCACCATCCAGGTGCATTCATCGTCAGACATTTTAGAACAACACCGAAAGCAGACAGCCTAGCAATTGAAGCAAGCCTTTCTCGAAGTCAATTTGAAAAGAAAAGACCATGTTGTAACACTGCACGATTTATGTCCAGGACAATTTCGCTGCATCTCAACATGATGCATACTGCAGGAAACAATAGTTAAATAAGGATTTAGCTTGGCAACAGAGAAAAGTAATATACAGCGAAACAGACAAACATAAAACGGGGAGGGGTATAGGGACTATGTCACTAGAGTAAAGACAAACTAACATAACGTTCTTTCTGTTAACACAAGAGAGCCTTCCATCGGCTGATAACAATCGCTTCTGCGGACCGTAACAATCTTGCGATTCGCGACTTGTAGATAATCCGAAACGCCGTGCTTCGTTCGATTGATCTGGTGTTGCATGATCAGAAGATGTCGAGCGATGGCTGATGACGGAGTTTGGTGGTTTTGATCGCTGTTTCTATTGCCTCAAATTGAAAGCTTTTCTAAAGTTCCCGTAGTGAGGCGATGAACACAATCGATTAGTTAGCAAGTTACCAAGTGCGTCTACTACGCAGTGGACCGGATCAATGTATTCACTATTACTCCGATGCCAACGAACTGGATGAAATAATCGTCAGATCAATTCATTTGTTATCTACCTAGGGGAGATAGAAAGAGAGCTATTATCATTATCGACTGGACAGAAAAGAGTCAGATCTTCGAATGCCTAACATTTGTGGAGAAGAAAAACAACAATTTAGTTCACTCTCGTTGGGTAGTTTGCTACACAACAAATACAAAGTTGGACAATATAAAGCATGAGCTGCGAAATACCGGGGTAATGGCCGTGGTGGCCCAGTGGTAAAGGTCACCAAATTATCCCCGCGAAAGACGGACGTGTCTTTGAATCTCGCCATCAACACCTTGACTTTGTGTGTTGTATTTTAGCTCTTTGATTCTGCCGCCTCACCCCTCATAGGATTTGTATCACTATATTACTCAATTAAAAGAAGTAAAAGTGAACATGAAACGTAATAAATGAGATCAACCATTCATTCACCTTGTTCGTATGTCGATTGGGGTTGTGATTAGGACTGATCAGTCGCAAACACAAAATCGCTGAAAAATTCCGAATCTCTGGTCAATCATAATCTCAGCCCCTATTTATGCCTACACCGATTTTGTCCGTTAGATATCGGGTTCGTTGATATTGAACATTAAAAAAAAACCAATACGATCTTTGAACACAAAAAAATAAATCTCACACTCAGGGTCTCAACAATTATGTGGCACAAAAAAAAACGAAATAACGAACAGCGTCGTTTTCCATAACTCCACCTCTTGGTCAGTACAATAATATACGCCACAGCAACCACATTTTACACCCAAAACCATCCCCCACACGTTCAGTGTTAATGTAAAAAAGATATCATGTTCGTTTACAGACAAATATGGGTGTTGTTTGGACGGGAATAAGGATTAAGGTAGATTGAACCCGAACTAGGTATAACATTTTCGGTTTGAGTGAGAAGAACACAAAATATTGGGTGTATAGGGGCCATCGGAGCTGAAGAGTTTTTAACAAATTGCTTATGGAGACAGGGGCATGGATTGAACAGACTGATATACACTGTCTCGACTGCTGCCCATTGGCGTTCACCAACAGCAGCTTGAAGTATCCTCGAATGAATCCGTCAGATGTCTTGCGACTGCCATCAAGACAGTTTCTTTGTGCTTTTGATCTGTCAAGATTATCCTACATTTTCTTCTGAATACTATATTGACTTGTCTTTGCTCTATCGAATTAGAATAATGGTAACATATTTAGCATGCGCGATGGAGAGCGGCTATCAGTGGGATTGAGCCCCACTTGAAAGATTCGATAAAATAACACAAACACCGTGCTCCCTGGGTTGTTATTACACTCAGATTGTTGTGTTAGATCTAAGTTGTGAATACTAGACACACAATGAATATCACCACCTAATATAGGTTAACATCACAGCCCCTGGTACCATCTCCCACAATTTTTACGATTATCTATTAGCCGCTTAAAAAAATCGAACAGTAACTGTGACTAGCTGGTCTTTGGTTTCCCTCTGGCCGTATCGGACACAGAAACTTTGATAAACAAAAACTACTAAAAATAATGCCTCAAAACCTGCGTTTAAATTGTTTGTGATCACAAATGCTGCATTCCTGTTAAATTACAGATTCACAATGAAGACATGGTGGTTTTCTTTCCTAAACAAGATAAGTCTTAACTTATGTTCGTCTTCTGCCGGCCAAATGGTCTCAACGCAATTTCTCTTTTTGTGAGAAAATATGACATAAAAACAACCGGTCAAATTTTCGTCTCGTTTCCGTATGCCTCAAAGGAATCGATATCGATGTCTGAGGTGAACAGCTGTAATTCGTGTATCTCAACCTCGTATTCTCAGTCAAGCATTCCGTGTCAGGAACCTTCCAATTCTGAAACCGTGACGTTATCTTGGTCATAGTTCCGTTCAATATATTTGAGCATAAAGCGTATACGTTTGTTGGGTATGCAATACGATTAGCCGGATGATGACAAATGATTAGGCGTAAGTATTTCAGCCAAAACTCTCAAGGAATTATTTTGAAGAAAGAAACTGAATCGGTACATTTAGAAGCACTATAACCTGAATAAAGAAGCCAAAAACACAGGTTTGCACAATGTATCCTCGATCATTTCGCTGCATCTGTACATGTGCATACTGTAGTCTATGTGATCATTATAATATATGTGGTCAGTAAATAACAGAATAACATAGGCGGAGAAAGATTGCGGTCAAAATTACTCACCAAACAAATTTGTTACCAAGACTGATAAACCATTCACGCTATTTACACAGTTCGGAATGGTAATTTTGAATGGCTAGTGTCTCGGCGTATTTCAGAACAATGATGTTGTTTGTGTTGTAGAGGAGTCTGAACGCGTCGTGTAGCATGTCGCAGTGTTTTATTTCGATCAGGTTTTGTGATCGACGAACTGAGTTTTCTACGGGTCTTTGGTGACCTCATACTTCCAAAATTCCCACTCATTGTTTTCTGAAGCCAAACCGGGACGGGCTCGGTTACTCGACAACGCAGTTGTCTCTCTGTTGTGGTGATATAGATGGCCGAGCATCTACACTTGAATTGATGGATACAGTTAGATTTGGCGTGGGCGGGGGGGGGGACAGCGGTTCTTTTACCGATGGTATTGGCAACTGGGCGGTTGTAAAAATAACGATGGGGTCAGCTGCGTAGTAGGTGCGCCTAACAGCCGATTTTAGGCGCTTGGTAATCAGATAGCTGATATGGTCACCATTGAAGGGCAGTTGCAGGATCACTCCCATCTTATCTGCACCTGGTGTCTTTTCCCGTGTACGGTTAGGTTGGGAATGCTTTAAGATGGACCCTTTCGGATATTCCTTAGAGTGTAAAACTTTTCTAATCTTGTCATATTCGTTCTCCAATGTATCTGTTGTGCAAATCAGTCGCACCCTGTAGAATAGTGTTCGAACTAGACCAATCTTATATCCCATTGGAGCAAAGCTAGTAAAATGGAGATATTGTTCGGCCCATGTACTACAATTGATAAAACGGAATTAACCAACTACCGGATATTACACATTGAAAGTAATCACTTCTCGAATAGTAAGATATGTACTCCATTCACCCCTGCCGTCAGTTTGTTGTCTCATCGTTTCTGTTTTCGAACCTTGTCACTTTATTTCCCGGGTTGTAGTTTGGTAATCTTCGATTGGCAATGTTGATTACACCAATTTTTGTATATTAGATAAATTCAGGTGAGAAGAACATTTTTATTCAGATGGCATCTCGAGCTTCAGTTATTGATTTGGTTCAAAACACACACATTCAGTGTGCTGATCGGGTTGTTACAACAATGTTTATCGAAGTAGGTAAGTGGGACAGGTCATGGAGTATTTAGTACTTTTAGGAACTTCGGATAAACAAACACTGAGAAAGTACGTTCGGAGGTATTTTCAACTATAGTTTTACATCAATGTCAACAATTAGATCTCATGAGGAATGCAATGGCACAGTGAGTAAGAGCGATGTCAACATACACATTTTCCGAGCGCTACTAGCTGCCGAGCATTTTGAACACGGGCATCTAGCAACTGACAAGTGTCAGTGTCTACCACGAACTCAAATGCGTATTGGGTTCATGGATAGTCAGTCCGGTTCCGCTGGAACTGCATGCGAGCCCAAGTGTGGTTTTACCCTCGTTTGCCCAAAGTAAACCCTATCAGCTAGCGGTTATCTAATGTGAAAAGTAACTAGAAAGGCTAAGAAAGATCACGGGACACAAGGACAGACCTCTTTACAGTGATTTACAGTCATTTGGATCGATCAAATTAGGTCACCCCGCGGGGATATTCCCTCGGAGGAGGAGAAGTTTAATCAAGAGCACAAGACATTTCAGCCCACCCCAACCCCGTTTTCCAAATGACTTACCCGGGTTTTATTATATCGAAAAGAAATTGTTCCTCACGAATCACTGCACTGGTTTTTATCATATGAATCGGACGTAAATCGTTTTAACAACTTGGATCACACACCCACAAACCGCATAGGCAACTTGTCGCACTCGTTACCTACTGAGTGAGGTCCATCGGTCTTTGCATCTTCCATCTCCGTATGAGTAATTTTGGCTTGATGGTCGTGAACGTGTGAAACGTCACTCCCTATCCCCATGAGCTCTATGTCACCAATACATGTTTACAAGGTTGAATCGACAAAGAGCACTAGACAGGTTTTTTGCCCTGTTTCGAACTCGTCAGCATTGCGTACGTTTTGTGTCCCTTTCAAAACTCGAACCGTGAACCTTCAAGTTGGCAGTCGACACGCTACACAGTCCACAGTATTATGTTGTGTGAAAGTGTTTGGATTAGCCCAAGCACCAAGCACTGTTGAGCATCTCCCAAAAATTGAAATCCACACGCAAGATCATCAACAGTGTCTCGTGCGAGTGAAAAACCGAATGGACTGACCCAAACCATTCACTATCCAGATAAGATTTACACTTCAGTTTAATAGACATTTCAAGGAAGGAGTGAAACCCACGCCGTGAAGAGAGCCTGCTGCCTCTTAACAATCGAATGGGCTAATCCAAGCTTGCTACCCTAAAAATTGATTGAGCCATTCGCACAAGGTGATTGATGACCGTCGAACATGTAGCTCAGGAGTAAGGGTTTGAAGTCCCAGTCTGAAAGTAGGCGGTTTGAGTCCTGACAGAGACACTAAAAGTACGCGCTGATGTCGAGTCCAAAACGGGACAAAACAGCTGTCCACTGCCCTTTTTCGATTATGACAAACATTTCCATCGCATGTAAATCTGGAGGAAGTCTTCTTATGATCTGGGTTTACACAATTATGAAAACTTGCATTATCCACAAACCGAGTTGGTGTAGAATCATTCCCATTCAACATACGCTTAGCTGACAATGATTATTAATGCGCGCGCCCTTCGATTGGCTGAGCTACGTTTTTGTTCACTGTCGTATTGGAACTCATTGCTTAGTTTCTACCATGTTCTCTCGACGTTCTTATTCCACGGAATTATTACTATGCCTGAAGGATATTTATCATTCTTCTGTATCATCCGACTCACATGGTTCTACTCGAACTGGAATTTCTGCTTGGAGCAAGAAACGCAAGCGTGCCAGGTGGTAGACTGCGCTTGCACACATTCCTTCTGCGAAGATTACGGTTCCCTCATTAATCAGTTCCAACATTCGCTCACTGTTTAGCAAACTGGCTGAACTCACGGATCTACTAACTCATCGCGTGCACACAAACACGTTTGTGATATGCATACAGGAATCGTGGCTCAACCAAAACATAGACGATTCGCTGGTAAACATACCTGATTTTGCAAGTTCTAGACAAGGACGGAGAGAGACGCTTAAAGAAGTCCAGAGGCGAGGTAATAACCTACATTAACTCCAGTTGGTGCCGCAAGTCCGAAACGTTGTTTGCTTTCTCCTCTTATGTTATTGACTGCCTAAGCGTTTCATGTCGACCTAGGTTTTCCCCTTATCGGAACACAATTATTACCAATCTCTACATCGTCCCTTCTTGCTCAGAGGTTGTAATTAGCTCTTTCTACAATGCACTTGTTTTTTTCATTGCTCCCTTAGTTGACGATAATTTGATTTTAGTTGTTGGTGATTTTAATCATGGACCAACCAAACCGTCACTTCCTTTCGGTTTATCAGATATCTCTCTCTTTAACACTCACCAAAGGAAATGCTGTTTTGGACAAGGTTATTATTAATCATCCTAATATTTTCTCTCTTAAACACAAGGCGCCAGTCTCGTCTAGTGACCACTGTCTCTCACGTTTTAAACCAAAGGTTTACTCTCGGTTGGCTTACCTCGCTTTTATTCATACAAAACAAATGAACATGAAAATTCGGAATCTTTCAGCCGAAAGACTCCTCTTGAGTAAATCTTTTGCTATCATCTCCTCGTGATTTTCCGTTCAACAATCTACCTGTTCTGTTGAACATCTTACAGAAAGAGCTAATGTGATTTTCAATTTATACTGTTCTATGGAAACAATTTTTGTTCACACAGGCAGAGTATGCTCTCCGAGGCTAAAAGCTCTAGGAAGACAAAATGAGCTAGCGTTCATGATGCATCAAACAGCCACTGTCACACAGCTTACGCTGTAAATCAGGGCAGAGACCAAAAGACTGAGTGCTTCATTCGCAAAGTAAGTTCTGGGAGCTGGAAATGTAAGAAAGATTGCTGTGCGGACAGAAGAAACGAACAACAAGGAAAATTATTGACGTGGGCAGCCTTAATGCTGCATCCATTTATCCTTCGAATGATCTCCTGTATCCGTACCCCATAGCTTACCTATCTACCATGGACCCGGTCACCCATGATGAGGTATATCATCTTCTTAAACCTGCGAAAATCACGAACGCAGATGGTCCCGATAGTCTATCCTCGTCTATGCTCAACTATGGCGCTGGCCCAATCACAGAGATGTTTGCACTCCTTAATAACCGATCCATTTACACACGTTCAATTCCGGATTCCCGCAGACCGTTCACCATTGTTCCCATTCCTAAATCCTTTTTATCTAGCATTTTATCTGAACACTCATGCTATTGCTATCACCTCATCCGAACCTAAACTAGTAGAGCACGTTATTCTCCTCATCCGTTTGCAGTCTGCTATTATTGTTTCCAATGTCCCCTCCAGTTTGCGTACAAGCCAGGTAGATGCACTTTGGATGCTGTCTCTTCAATGATACACTTCATTTGCAAATCTTTAAATGATTCTCAGAAGTCCGTTTGTTTTGTTTTCCTTGACTATTCTTCCGCTTTGGATTCAGTTCCACGATCTCCTCTTCTGTGAAAGTTCGATTGCCCCGCCAACTAATTTTCATGGTTGAAAGATTATTTCACAGGAAGAATTCAAAGAACGAAAGCAAATGGCACTATTTCAAAACCGTTAGTGAATAATTCTGGAGTCTTTCAAGGGTGCTGTGCTCTCTCCTTACTTATTTTCAACTTTAATCAGCGACTTACCCTCAATCCCACCTGCCAAGACCTTTAAATATGCTAATCATGTGGTCTTATTTGAAGCCATTTCAAAACAATCTGATATAGAATTATTTTCCGACAGTTTAATACAAGTGCAATCATCCTCGAGCCAATCGGATCTCCTGTTGAATACTTCTAAATGCATTTTTAGTCTTTCCCGATCCGAATACCTCTTGGAACCCTCAGTCGTCAGTTCCGTATTCATGACCAGAACACCACCAAATACCTAAGAGTCACCATAGATAGCAATCCACGATGGTCCTCTCATGTGATAGCCTATATTAGTAGACTGCGTCGCTTATCTTTTCAAACACCCAAGCTACGACAATTTCGAGTGAAGCATGCATTTTTCTTGTCATAATTTATTGTTCACCCGTTAATTTCCTTGGACTGATTATAAAGGATTTCATTACTCTTCGTCGCGGTTTAGTAATTATCAGCCGTATTTCTCTTATTCCTTTAAACACCCTGAACACCAAATTATGTAATTTGCATGTCACCCCATGTGAGAACTTCGTTCATAAGATAATCAGTGACCCCAGACATCCGCTCAATCCCGGTTTATCTGTTTTCCGTTCCCACGCTACAACCCGATCCAATTTTCACTGCCTGCCCTCCCGTATAAACATTAACCACAACTCAAACGGTTCCCTGTCTGGCTCGTAGTCTCACTGACACAACGAAGATCCGTAACGAACTAAGTTTAAACCTACAAAGATGAACACCTCTTTACGTTTTATCATTGTTATATATGAATTTTCGTTTCACTTTTTATCCCATTGTAACGGTAAACACATTTTTGACTGAAATATAGGTACAGTTGCCTGCACAATTCATCTGTAATACAATACAATACTTTGCTGATATTTCTTATCTTGACGTGGAGGCGGAAAAATAGAATAGTTTGGCGAAAATAAAGCTACCTTTCAACAACTTCTTCCTCAAGCTCATACAGTTCTATAGATAATGATAACATTAACATGCTTTCATGTGATTTGTTGATTGTAGCGATCGTTGATGTGCGGTTGGGAGGAAAGTGTCTAAGGATGTGTTTGTGACGTGGGTCGGAAAACAACCCGGATGTAGACCACATGTCTGGTTCACGGGGTCATCCAAAATGTCATGTCCATTCCCGGGGGCTAGTGTCAGTTTGGGGTCAGACTATAGACTGGGTGATTGTATAGATCATTTCTGTGACCAAAGCTATGGCTACCGCTTCGACTATTCCAAAATGGCATTGACTGATAGCTTCGAAAAGGTTCAGTGATATCACCCCCCCCTCCTCCATTATTTCATTCACAATGTCCTCTCTTTTACTTGATATCTGATATCTCCAAACGTGGGCTATAGTTATAATTGAAATTGGTTTCTTTGTGTCTTTGGGCAGTCCCTCCGGTCTGGGGCAAATTGATTCTTTGCAACTCTGTTTGCACATATCATACCGAACGTGATCAAAAAAATCAGTATGCGATAACCGCAAAAACGTGCACAGATAACTGAACCCTTAAAGTTCGGGTTAGTCACCGGTCGGTTACGGTCCGTTGGTGGATATTGAATCGTCAGGGACGGTCCTATCAATCGCCCTTTCTAAACGTCATGTCACTAATTCTCTATTAGAATCTCAGTAAATATCTTATTCTGACATTCTTTCCTAAGGGCAACCTTTGATACCGGCTACAGTCCTAAGGCTTACTACACCGTTCCCATCCAAATTGGCCAAGATCCCGCAATTCGGGAGCCTCGATCCGTAATCTCTTAAACCGAAACCCACAGTGCTTTAGCCACGGCCTGTCGAAACGTTTTATTTTCTGCAAATGTTGATGTTGCAATCCCTAGTTGAAAAATGAGGTGTGGCGACTGAATGCTGCGCAGTTCACGGTCGTAATTGTGTCAAATGTTCCAGCGTGAAAGAAAACTAATGATTTTAATGTGGGTATGTTTTGTGAACAGAGTTTATTACCATCTATAAAACAAAGTTCATTCACTTTTTTGTTGTATCACTATTTAGTTTCGATTTATTGATTGCTTAATAGATATTCGGCGATGAAGCTGATCATGCAGCCTGTGGAACGAAACTCGGAAACTAACTGACTGAAACGAGCGGAATATACCGATTGGTTACAGTGATCCGGTAACATTGCACAGAGACTGTAATTGTCGTTAGCACAGTGTTGTGTGGGTGCGCATGTGTGCGACCCAAAAGTCATATTCCGTTCGCCCCCCCCCCACCCGGGGGGGGTTGGGTTTACTTTCAAAGTCAGTCAGGACAACAGAGGATGTGATTGATTGAGCCAGATTGAGCTGTACGGGGCGAGGGAGGATGACTGTATTTAAGAGACATGCTAATCCGATTGTCACCAAGTCTCTCATTTGCTTCACTGTCGGCTTATTTTACCCCAAATCAAGCGGTCTCCATGAATTCCAATGATACAGTATTCACCATTTTAAACCTGTACGGCGTAAATGGATAAACAGTTTTAACAAAGACTCCGAGGACACAATAGGATTATCGTAAATACTTTATCAAGTACAATTGTGGTATTTCATGAAACAAAAAATAAACCTTGAGCAATACTGACATACTCATTGAAAGTTTCATACCCATATCACACCTTGGTTTATAGCAGCTTGGCATGCTACGTGGAAAGCATGACCCGTGAACGTTTAGAAACAAATTGCAACACATCCTAACAGACTAATCAACCGCGGTTCAGTTTCAAATCCTTATAGATGTGTTCAACAACCGTTCAGATCCAGGGCCTCAGTGATGAGGTAAATTTGAATAGTTTACCTCAATCTATTTATGTTATGCTTATCAGTTTCACTATTTTCTCCTTGACTTCACACGCCCTCTGTCAGTCGCTTTCTCACCGACCACAATTCAATTATTTGATGTTCATTTTGCATTGACCAATCCTACTAAAATACCTAGCTCCACTTATGAATCGAATCTCGGAGGCTCAGACTGCGTAAAGTTTATTTCTCTTTTAAACGGATTGCTGGGAAAATCGTTTTACATGCAATTTGCATGCAATCAAGCAAGCAAGCCGTCACTGAGTTCAGTAATTCACGACCGAAGACTCACGTGGATCACATCCGATAACGTCACGGATGGTCTCATATTATCTGACCACCATATGGTGCTTTCTATCCCGTTGTGCAATGGCAAAACAGAATAACACAAAACGTTTGTTTTTTAGGGCTCACATCGATTTACTCACTAAGGTGCAAAAAGAATGGGGTCCAAATTAAAGAAAAGTTCAAATTTTGTGCCACCTTTTTCAGTGACAGCTGATAAATGCATCTTGATATTTCGAAACGTGAATCAAATCCGTGTCCAATTAAAATCTCTATAATCAATCGCGTTTATACTTCACTTTCTCTCTCCCTCTAGCTCATTCTTCAGAATTGTCCAAGTATGATTGCACTTTATTGTAATTTTAACTCTTTTAGGTTTAAGATCTACTTTTCAGGTCAAAGTGTACACATTAGTCAGAGAGAGGGAGGGAAACAAAAGAAACGTCAAATCCCAAAACTTTTAAAGAAGTCGGTTAAATTAGGGTACGGTAGAACTACGATACATGTTTATTCTTGCGGGACTACACCGGTATTGGGATCTGGCTGACGGACGGGCGCCAAAGTAAATTAAATCTGTGTGTGCAGTGGATGTGTGGGGTCCATAAGAATCTTTTCACGTGCATTCAAATAACTCTCGCACACGTATCAAGATAAATCAATTTTTTCAGCGGTATTGAAGAGACACGGCTAATGATGATCGGTCCACGTCGAGGAAGCTTAAAGTCTTGCTTGAGGAGATTGGAAAAAACAACCAGTGAAGAATAAAGTAAAATGGTGAAAACATACTGGTAAAACAAATTTGGAGATAATCAATTTTTAATTTGAAACTAACGAATCTTACGGACATGAAAAGAAAGTCGTCGAAGTTCAGTGACTATTTTTCAAATGTGAGAGGTCTAATAAAGGTTATCATCAATAAAAACTTCCCAGGTATTTGATACAGTTTACCTCGGATATTCATTCAGAGCCATTAGATAGCGGTTTAGATGGGATAGAAGAACGTGGTCGTGTAATGTAGATGTTGGAAGAACTTGGAGAGATTGAGAGAGAGACCGAATGTGGCAGAAAATTGTTGAACGTCTTCCAAGTTGTCAAAATATTGTGAAAGAACAGAAGAATCGGAGATAGCCTGACTTAAAACAACATCATCGGCGTATTTAAAGAGAGAAAGAGGAGCATCAGCGGATAAGTCACTAATATACATAGAAAATAAGTATGGGGAAAGCAGCGCACCTTGGAGTATTGCAGAATTATTCAACAATAGTTTGGATTTCTGCCGACCTCACCTGGTACATTGAGTTCTCCCGGAGAAGTAATCGGCAAGCCAAGCTAATAACGACCTGGAACAACCGAAGGTCTCCAGTTTACAAAGAAGAAGGGAACGAGGAATAGAATCGCACCAGCTGA
>UZAN01039756.1:90541-116056 GCA_900618425.1 Echinostoma caproni | reverse complement strand
ATCGATCTAGATTACTAAAGTTGTAACAGCGGATGTTATTCTTTGACGAATCTGCACCATCAATAGTTCATCCAAGAAAACAAAATGAAAATATGTTCATTTTATTGGGGAATTTAACCTCGTGATCTCTGAAACGTAGGATATCTCACTCTGTTTTGAATCTAAACGATGCAAACTTAGGAAATTCAATGGGATTTTGTCATATACATCGTCATCATGTTTCTCCGTTTCTCTGAACTTGATATATCAAGTTCTATGAAATTCTCATATTTTCGTTGCACAACTGATGCAAATAGTTGAATTATATTGCTTTGTTTCCATTTTCAATTTTTTACCGATTCACCCATTTGAAAATGCTGTATACTATTGTTCCTCATGAGTGGAACTGTACCTATATATGCATTGGTACTACAAGCATAGTGGTATATCATCGAGACCTTTTAAACGTGAAACAAATGAAAGATATGTTCCATGCTAGTCAGGAAAGGATGTATTACTACTAATCTATTGATCTGTAAAATCTTGGGTTTCATTCTTCTGCGGTGCGACCACTGACAGCCGCAACATTCCCACAGTCAGACATTCTCTGTGGTCTATAATACCCAAAAGAATATTTTCTCGGTTTTCTGAAACTAAATTTTGGTCTCAAAAACCAACGGGCCGATCTTGCGTAAAAATTGTGATCTAACTGGTAAAAATTAAAAGTGAACGGATACAAAACGGATTCTTGGATACTAGATACTCTCGAGTATGTATGCATGCACACATCTACTACCCACGTTTCTAGTTGATTCATTTTTGCACACTGTCATAAAACTTGCAGTGATCAGTGGAGTTTGTAATAATATGAGAGACACGAGGAAATGTTGAGAGATTACCAGCCTACTTCAGTTTTAGAAATTGGGGACAGTGATAGTTAGGAATATTTGGCTTACTTGATATGACATAGAGTGTTGTGATTATCGTTGTTAATGCTCTTTTACGAGGTGATGATCAATTGTTGCGACCGTGCAGGCTGTAATGCACTCCCTTTGTTAGTGTTAGTTGTTGTCTGTAGAAGTCTTAGTTGTTATTTTTGTTTGTAGCGTTTTGGTTGGAGGTACAAGCTATTTTTCCGTCGAAGAATGTGACATGAGTCAACTACCCCCTCTATCGTATCATTCACATCTAATTTTGGACTCCGGTATTCAGAAAATTTACTAGTCCCCTACAACTTTTTTCGTAAACTGGGAGTGGGTGAAAGAAATGTAGCGTGTGGGGTTGGTGGTGGTGGTGAGCATACTAGATACAATGTTTACAATCAGGGTCATCAGAACCTTTGATAACAAGTGTAATTTTCCAACTTCCTGAGTGAATAAAATAGGTCAACTGATCTTCTCAGCAGCGGGTAGAACCGCTGCTGAGAATTCGGTTGCATGTCTGCCAATCCCAAGATTTCATTTATAGTGGGAAATATATTGGGTTCATACTACCCGTAATCAATTCAAATCGATTTTAATGGCGGTAACAACTGGGTGAGTTTGTGATTGTGCTTTTACGCGCGCTTGTTCACGTTCAACATTGTATCAGTGTTCGACGAGGGTGGAGATATCCGGTTATGTGGAACCACAGATCCGCAGCATTGATTAAACATTCGGTCGATCGGATAACGTGACTATCCATTCAACCTCATCGACTCTGATGATCGATCAATCACTATGCGGTATCATATATCGATCCACAGAAGTGGATCATTGATGCGTATACTGGTCGGTTGAATTGTCGATTGAGCATGAACCAATCGGTTTGCTTTGGGTAGCTCGTTTTCTGGTCCCGAATATGCGGACGCATCACCGGGTGTTTTTCACCCTCTAGAACCTGAATGAACATCGCATGACAGGCCGCACGCGCGCACATGATTTTCTATATTGACGCAAATATATGCCATTTCTTAATCATGCTGTTGTTTTAAAGAACAACTAAATGCTCTGACTTGGATGATCTTCTGTGTTACACTTCGACTAAAAAACGGAAACGTTTCTTGTTCGGTTATATCAGATAAGGAGTTGCTTACGGGGTGAGAATATATAAATTGCTCAGGGAGCAATTCTCCTGTGTTGAAACGTGTTTTGTTCCGATGTGGTGCAGGTAATACCGATCGTAAAACCACACAAAAATGAATTTTGTGTTCGTTAGTAATTGTGTGTGATAGAACCCAACAGGTAATTGTGACCGCGTGATGTTGGCCTGACTGATCAGTTTCACCTGCGCCAGCACTTGTTTCATGATTAAATCAATTTAGGAAAAGGTTAGTTTCTGAATCATGAAAAAAGTTGTAACAGTAATGATAAATAAAATAAAGAGGAATAATAATAACATAATAAAAAATAATGATAAAAACCTTTGGGTCTTGATGACAAATCACACAAACAGACACCGAGATAAGGATCTGTCAAGTGGAGCATTTAAGCTTAACTATTACATAGTCACCGATCGAAAAACGGTAGGGTGCTCTCATTGTGTAAAATTAGCGAAGCAGTAACAAAACTGGTACCAGAAATATTTTTCACGCTGTTGGTGTCATGAGGTTTTATTTGTTGATAAGTCGCTCACATTAAGAGCTCGACTAATGGAACTTCACCCCAAGCCTCTAGCAAGATAACCTCAGTGTTTCAATCCGGTAATCCCTTGAGGTCCCATCGATGGTGCTCTCTTTGGAAAACACCGGGTCCCTTCCCTAGGACAGGGATGTGATCAAAGTGTGTATTTTATGCGTGTTTCCCAATAATATGTTCCTTAATGATGCCAACAGTAATGTTAATCACTGCTGGTTGTTGCTGGCGGTGTAAAAAATGCGAACTTAAGAAACGCGGAAACGGTCAGAAAGGTTAGCCTCCCGTCGTTTGTCAGGAACAACAAGGGGAACGTTTCTTTACACACAAAGCTTCACTGTTGTAAATTCACATAAAACGAAGAGATGAGTGTTTCTTATTGTGTCATATAACCAAAATAGTTGCCTGAGTTTTCCATTTTACCTCATGGCTGTGGTTTTCGAGGAAGTGGAACTATTTTTAAGGTCTTTGGGTTTAAATGCCAATGATGACTGGACTAAAGAAACGTTAAGTGGATCATTTCATAAGTTCGTACATAAAACAGTGATTTTATCCATTCCTTTATTCACGGGGTATCTTAGTTCCTGTTGAATACGTGTGTGGTCAAACTTAGGACACTACATAAAAGAATGCATAAAAGCTAAGTTAGGACTCAATATTGACCGAACTTTATCATTCTTCTGTTGATTTAGCACTAAGAACGTCTTTAATCCCCTTTTATCAATTATGGTCAGTTTTATTTAGGTTGTGTTTAAGGCATTGGAGACAATTTGATTTACAGTGTTTCACTTCCATAATTGCAGGTTCAAACCGAAAGATTGATAAAACGTCATATTACATAAATAAAAATAAACTGAAGATAAGCGCTTTCAAAAATACCGGCGGTTTCACATGGAACCCTGGGTTAAATTTTTTTCTCATTAGGGAAAAATGTATCAAATTATTCGGATAACATTCCAACTTGAAGGCTGTACGCGGATGAACATCAACTGCCACTAAAAATGTCTATTTTCCGTTCCGATCAAAGTTAGAAGAATGCGTAACAAAGCATTCAGTGATAAAAATGCAGAACTTCTCGGAATTTATTTGTTGAATGTTTGGATTAGCCCATTCGATTTACTTTTGAAATTTAACAAAGACGATTTTTTATGGGTTTAAACCGAAATGCCATAATAGGAAACCGGTAATTAGAATGTGTGATATCGTTCGTTTTCTTTTTACGGTCAGTTTATTTCACAGACGCCTTGGTTAATCCTCCGAAAGTCAAGGGATACCAGAAATTATTTTACTTTATGTTTTGAAGTGGACACTAGTAGAAGGAATGAATCTCGTGGAACCTGCGGTCTAGTGTTCAGTCATGGAGATAGACAACCTAACTTGTGGAAGTTAAATTAACTAACTTTATCGAGTCCCAATAAAATAGACATCAGAGTAGGACTCGTTACGGGTCAATTTAAACAGTTGGAAAACCCTTGCCGGTGTTAGAACTGCAAATTGTTCAACCCTAAACTGCTCAACCACTGCATTTCAAATAATTGGTACATCTAGAGTTGTTAACCAATGGGAAGCTACCAAATTTTCCCGCCCTAGAATGTCACTTTGATTGAAATTAAGTCAAAAGAAACTGCAAGGTAAAAGCAATCGAGTCCCAGCATATGGGAAACACATCTGTGCGAACTGGCAAAGAAATGAAAAAGAAAACTATTAAACGAGTTCGGAATTTCATTTTCTTTGTTAAAAAAGCTTCGACCTAGGGATTTTTATTTGCCACGATACTTATCACATATTGTCTTTCTTTTTAAACTAGCTCCACGTTGAGCAAGTTTTTCGGTCTTAACTGGCACGGCTATCAACTACGTTATCAAAAATGTTTTGAGTAATGATTACGTAGTCGTATTGAAACTAACCGTGACATATGAGACAAATAAGTCTGATTTTATGCATACATTTAACATCATCATAGTACACGCTATCACAAAGTTGTAAACCCAACAGAGAAAACAGGAAACAAATTGTTTAGGAGGGTATACGTACTGAGGTTTACTCTTCTGTTTTATCCCTTTTCGGTGATTTTCCTCTTTCATTTGCACTCAATATTTAATTCGAACAAAATAGGAACAACACACGCAGAATTCAAATGAAAGTATCGATTTTTATCTTAGAACTTATTGTTCATGTTTATTACAAAGCTGACTTTACAAGTCTGTCATTCGTGGCACAACCCATAACAAAGCCTATGAACATTGTGCAACATCTATTTGACCACATCCAAACATTCAGATACACCCGTCACTAAAAACAAAGCCAAACAGGCATTGTGCCGGATCGAAGAGATTGTTTGGTAAACTGACATTTGACCATATCTTCAAACCCACACCAGCTTAGAGAAATCAATGGCAACTGCTGAAGCCCAGTGCATCAAAGCCGTGTTGTAATATGAGCTGTCGTTCTGTTCCGTTACAAAACGCTATTAGTTAGAAATTGCAGGCCGAAAACATCAAACACGAACTGGCTATCGCATCGAATCCATCTTAATAGGCCCCGTTGGTTAGGACACATTTTGACTGTCTAACGGTCGCTTAACGCACCTAATTTGTAGTGGCCGCTGCAGGCTGGAGGTTAGCATATGACGTGGTGACGAGGCATGACGAAATGCACGGAGCGATTTGGTAGAGTAGATGTCTCTCGTCTTCCGAGTTGGGGTCTGAAAGACTCCGTAACCGCATGGTTGGAGACACTGAAGGTCATGGCTGCAAACCGATATCAGGGCGATTGTACTGTCACTTCTGATCAGACCAGAATATCTGAAATAGTGCGTATGCACGATTGGACTATGTACTCTGTGTTGACCATAGAGGTTCACTTTCTTTTCCCGTGCTTAAAACTAGATCCAATCTGTATCCTTCTTACACATGTTCACTTATCTTGTATACATTATGAGTTTGGCAGCGATCAGTTAATTTCGCTTCATTGTATTACTCTGTGCAATGATGACGACGGTGATGATGATGCTGAAGCTGGCCGAATTTCCTCTTCTTTCACAAAGCATGTTATTCATGGAATACTCAGTACCCTTGAGTAAAATAGGAACCAATTACATTCATTTATTGCCACAGATTCACGTTCGTTTGACCAAGATGCTAATCTCGTTTTTCAGTGTGAAAATTCTCGAAACTGATTGTCAGTGCTTTATAAACTACACAATGACATTGAAGTTATCTAGTTTTGTCGGAACAACAAAAAGAGATGTTTGGATTGTTTCACCTTCAAGTTCATTATAGTTCCACACTTAGTTTCAGTACCAGGAGGAGGAGTGCTTCGGTTGGAATGATTTTTGAGCACTTTCATCCTCTTCATTAAGAATAAACAATACAAACAACAATCATTTTTCCCGTTACATGGTTAAATGTTAACACCTATCAACACAGCATGCTTTCGTATGTCTCATTTCGTGGTCCAGATTTAATGGTTCTTATATTGGGTTGCTCCCGCCTCCCGGCCCATTATTCACAATACAAACCGCTTACTCGGTATTATTCGGAGTGGAATTGTTCCCATACTGGACGCGCCGGCTTTGTGCTTTATAGAAAAAATGAACTGCGCTACAAGTGATTTTCTCATTGTAGTTTGGCATGGGGGCTTCAAGACGGTCTACGATGAGAGTCAGGATAACAAATGAAACATAAGGAGCTCTTCATTCGGTCATTTCTCATACTGTACTTTTTTTGACCTACAATTATTTTACCTATCCACTGTAAAATTCGTAAGTTCACCTTTTGGGTGCATAAAGCTTTTCTTGATTTGACTTGACTTGAAGTTGTCGGATGGTGGCTTTACCCATGCTTAACACCTCATTTTCATGCTATAACATAATGGAGCATTTTTTGTAGTACTAGAATGATCAAGACTGAACTACTGGCATTATCTTTTAACTAACCGCAAAGCATTTATTAAAACTAGTAACCGCATTTTCCCTTTTAAAAACTAGGCTAAGCAAGAAATTGCTAGAAAGTGATGAAGCGGAACTAGCATTTCCAATCGATGTAGCAATTCATAGTAGAGGTCGGAATGAAAATTCATATCTCGTGTAAATCAGAAGGACCTTTACTTGGGACGCTCAATTACATGTGGGTCTATTCCTCGACACCCAGGGTTGAGATAAAATTACTGACATATGTCATATGGTAAGAAATTATGTGCATAAAGAGGTTTGCGGTAGACGGCCCCGCTAAGCTGTTGCATTCGGAATGCATTTGCCAAACTCAACCGCATCTAACAGCACATGACTGCTTCAATTGTTGGTTAGAACTGGCGAACAGCGCTTGATTTTCTGTGAACCTATTGATTTCTCTCTCTACTCACCTGTCCAATGATTCGTTTTTGTCACATGAACCACACTGTTGCTAATGGTTATGTACAATAATAAGAATTCTCCTGTATCGGGACAAATCACGCTATAAATGCATTTAATTACCCAAGATCATGCTTACAAAAAAAAACAGAATTAGCCGTTCTAGGGGACCAGTCACCATATATCTAAAACAATAAGATTATCTCAAAGAAACAATTTTGGTCTCTATTAAAGCACTTTTGCTAACGATGAGAGAGCACCCACTCATTGTGATAAACTTCCGACAACTGGTCGTTCAAGAAAGCTTTACTGTTGGTAGTGTAAATCATGGAAAGCTTTTCTTTTTTATGAAGATTATCGAACCGTGATCTGTTTGGCATACAGTCTGGCGTTCGACGTGTGTAAAATAGAAATATATGTGTATATATTGGTAGTACACTCAAATGCTGATTGTACAAAACTCTCATTAAGGTACGTTATGAATGAAGCGATGTAACTTCCTAAATAAACCCATATTCTCTTGTCTGAACGTACATAGTTCTACTTCAGGCACTTTGTGTCCCGAACAACCTCGTTTCAAATGCATGAAAAAATATTTGTATGTTACTGTTAGGTCACTCATGACAACCGGTTAGATGTGGTTCAGTTGCCGATCAAACATGACCAAAACCGAGAATAAGATTTCACAGGATGTACAGATATGTGCAGCGTCATGCAACTCATGGAGTTATACGAACACATATAGAAGTACAGCCAAGAGGTTGATAAAAGGGGGATGCAAAAACAGAAGTGGTTCTTTCTTTCTTACTGCAACTTTTCCTAAGTGGTAAAATTCCATTTCAGGGAGAGGTTTTCTTTGTTGATGAGTGCTCTGTGGGGATAAATGGTTCGTGGTATTCGTGATTAGTTCTCAGGCCAAGTTAAACATGCTATGCTCAAACGAACTACAATGCTTGTGGTTCTTCAAAGATCCGTTTTGAAATGGGTTAGTATAAATGTCAGTTTATGTCTATTGACAACATTCACAATCGTGCTACTTTGCCTTCCCCATACTGTTCAAGTGAGTTCCCCTGTGTACATATATGCTGCAAGCACATGGTTCTCGACCGTTAGCGTGCCGCTGATGATTAATTGAAATCACGTGCATAGGATACCATAGCCTCTGAACCAATCATCTACAATGGCACTTTGATATCGATGCCAAATTCAAGCTGATTGGCTAAATTGGACGCCGATAGACTGCTTCGAACGACAAGCACGCGATGGGTCAAGATGAATTGCAATCATCTTAGCATTTGCGTTACTTGTTTACTCGCTGGTCACACGATGCCCAGCGAGAACAAACAATTGGAACCGCACTGTTATGTACATTTTTGGTCATAGGATGACAAATCATGTCACTGCTCGTTGCCACTGAGACAGGCATTGTTCTCCCATGCCTACCATCCTGTCTTGTTACTGTCTGCACCATCTCACTCTTATCAGTTTTGATTATTCTCTCATGTGCAATTCAGACAATACCACCTCGGTTGAAACACTTGCGGTTTTGTTTACAACCTGGTTGGCTGAATGGGCACCGTGTTGCACAACTCACCATGAAAAGAACAATAAACGGGAAGGTTGTTTAGCAATGAATGTTAAATGTTCATCACCACGCAAGTACAAAATGCCACTGAGATAATAGTGACGTGTGGTCGATTGTATGGCATTCTCGAGGCTGATTGTCGGTCCACAGAAGATAAGTATCGATTAGGAGACAAAAGGAGCACAGACGAGCATTTGCCAGGTTAGTGCCGGACACCACGATCATGAAAATTTGTTCCATTGGTGTTTGAAAAGTGATAGCATACTGTTTCACCATGTCTACATAATTGCGAATGGATATATCACGAGTTCAATGGGATGAAGCCCGCGGAACATAATAATCAAAACAAGGTGAGTGATATCTCTGTCACATAAGCTGACCGGAAGCATGGTATTTCAAAGTGTTGCTAGAGCATATTTGATCTACTTATAACTTGGGGAACATGATGCTGAGCGACCGAAAAAGGCCAAACAACGAGCACATGATCTGCCGAAGATATTTTTTTACATCTGTAGTGCAGGTTAATAGACAGGCACAATTGTACGATACATTAGTGCTCATTGACGAAAATGGTTACTGTGCTTTTTTTCGAATTGACCGTAATGGGTTCATCAGCATCTGACTATCAGTTCGGGGAGAGCACCGTAGAATGCGCGTTGAGTTAACAATTCGAACATGCATTTGGGTTTCAGGGGAATTCATGTGAGTCACACGCTTTCAAAACCGTGTAGCTCACAGTCGTCTCGTTTTAGTCTCTCTTTTAGTTTACCTTCGCGATCTAAATGCCACAAACTGAAATGAATCAAAAAATCTCAGTTAATTACAAAATAATAACTACGAACGCCTTCCTGAACTTTAGTCGTTGATTCCTTTCCAATTTCTTTTTGTTATCGAAACAATTAAAAATATATTACCATACACCGAGACTATAAACTACTCATTACACAACTATTAGGTACAGTCGTAAAGGAACTATTTAATTTGTATCTGACAGATTACGAGAATTTCAATTGATCAAACGTTATATGTTCATATACACGTATGGCATATGACTTGTATGCAGTTTAATACTATACAATTTTAATCAAATATCTTGAAATATCAAAGAAAAATACTATTTTTGTGATGGGCATTATAGGTTTGCAGATAAGCGCAGCTATTCCCGACTGATTTTGTCCCAAAATATTCATCATAGCGAAGTTGACCCCAATTACCAATTGATGTGGGGTTAGAATGAATGCTTCACCGGATTGGATAAACTGGAGCCTTCAGAAGAAGCACATAATCGTTTGTGTGAACTCCTTTATCTTTTTAAAATAAAACCAACCAATGATTATTGCGATCACAATTGAATACATAAATCGTTTACTGATAGAATAACATTGCCAGGTTTTAATGATATTGAACCAGTGTGATAAGCCTTCAACTGTTCATAATGTCCTGGGTTTAATCCTCTACTATCACTTGCTGTCCGGCTCTATGCCACAGTGAGTCTATTCTGGTAGGGCATTCTCGGTTCTATCACTACAGTTCAATGCACTGAAGTTGTAGATTCCTTTGTTTTATAGATAAACCTTTGATGCCATAAGATGCACAGATATTATCTTTGTTTAACAATAAGGTATTTAATAAAAGAGATAGTCCTTAGTCTAATTGTGCCTTAAACAACGTAGTTCCAAACCTGATTTGAAGGACCTGTAACAGGGAAATCGTACTATTTCGCGGGATATTTTTCTGATCTCCTTGGGTTTTATGAGGTTGAACAAAGTACAACCAGATCAGGCAGTAGATTGCCTGTGAAAGGTTGGTTACAATAAAGACAGACCCGGTGACAAACAATAAAAAACTGACATGAAAAAAGGATTTCAGAGGGAACTGAATACAGGGAACCAAAAGTAAACGTGTCTCGTTTAATAGTTTTATAGTTTTGGAAAGAATTGATTTCAAGAGAATTCCTCAAATAAAAGCTGCTCATTGGACTGCGATCCCTAAATAATAATATGCTGAAACAGTTTCGGTATTTTATTATCTGTTTTACCGGCCAGTATATTATCCATCCTTTTACCAATAAATCCGTTCTCAAAAAAGACAACTGCAAAACGGTGCTAGCGTTTGTTGCAGGTATCAGCAAATTAATTAAATAATGGAATAGCTTGATATATGTTTTCGATTATCTGCAGCCTATTTTGCTCCCGGATAGAAACTACGCGATCACCGATGGAGTGAAAGGGTTGGTCAGATCGGAGTATTCTAGCGGTTACCTTGAATTTCACCTATTCCGTAACATCGAGAAAATACCGGAAATTTACCCCGGTAGCGATTGATACCAATCCATTTTCCATTCATTCTGCGGGGATTTTCAAGAAGTAAGTTTTCTCTGAAACTATCAATAGATCTTTCTAATAAACCTATTTTCAAAATGTGTTCCTGCAATAACATGAGTATTAAAAAATAGACTGATATTACTGGAGGATTGGATTAGATTATATGTTGATTTCCGTCGTTTACAGAACAAATAACTGGTGGACTAAAAATCTGTACAGCTCTGGACAGTTGCTTTGGTTGAATCTGGTCGGTAGCTCGGGTCCATCAACTGAAGTAGGGATCGAACGCGGGACCTCATAGCAGATCGCAAACCTACTATCCCTTCAACCACCCGGCAGCTAATCAAACCGTTTTATCATCCTTACACACGATATAGAACCACCCATCTTTGTAAATATGTTGCAGGTATCACACGTAGCTCAACTTAGCAGTTGCCTCCAGGGTTTTCAGCTACGTGGCCACGTAGCTCAGCTGGTAGAGCGTACGCACACAAAGCGTAGGCGGCGTCCATGCGTGGGTTCGAATCCCACCGAAGCTACTGAGCTTTTGCACAATCGTCATACAAAATAGTGTTATTCTAACGGACTGATGAATTTCGAAAGTTACAACGAAAATACCAAACGGGGATTCTTTAAAAATTTCAGTTGATGCATAATATATTGCTGGAACTGACTGAGACCAGAGTTGATGATGGTTTTCATCACCTCAATGACAGTTGAGCGAATTTTTATCGATTCCTTCATTTCCATTATCAGCATGATAAGTGTAAGGCGCACGTTTAGCAGAGCACCTTTTATGCAATCCATATCACGGTATGCACTGTAGAGTACAATGCCAAACGTAACCCATAAGCCTTTCGACAATGTGGCAAACACACAGAAGTCTGTGCAAATATGGGAGATCCATACGTGTGTGTATAAAAACGTCGGTTAGTAAAATATAAGCTTATTCATTTAAACATTTGGGGTAACGGTTATGGGAGAAAGTGGCTCGCGGTTGAAAAGTTTAGTCTGAACCTGATTCTGGAATTTTCGGTGGTTGTCTCGAATCTTAGTTGGTTTATTGCTTTTTGTTGCCAAGTTGCAATGTGAAAAATATATCGTGCTTAAAGGGTGAGTGCGTGTACATTCGTAACTCAAGTTCTTCGCGCTCTGTGAAATATTAAACGAGTCAATACGTCGACGCACCATGACATACGGCATCAGGACCAACACAGATTACTGTGGCAAAATATTGACACACCCACTCCCCGCTCGATGCGCTCACTATTCGAACGGAGTATGCCATCCAGTGTTTATAAATAAGATTGAAAGGCCTTCATCTACGTGTATTTGAGAGTTCCAATTTTGTTTTATGAATCGGTTTGATGTATCCACGTAGCAATTCTCAGTATTTGCATCGAAGTGAACGTGTGCATGCGCGCATCTGTGTGGGCAGGGGTGATGCCCTAAAAGGAAAATACCAAGAAAATGCCAAGTGAACCATGAAGAGGTTGATTGTCGTCTGTTTTAAATAGAATGTTTCAAAACATGCTGATGATGGTGACGACGACAGAATCCAGGATTATGATGTCGAGCTTGATGATGTTTCTGACGGAGAAAGATGTTATGGGTGATGCAACGCATGTGTTGATTTACTTTAAATAGTTTAAGGATTTATTTTATCCTCGATTATTGATAAACAACCCGCGATAAAGGATTTGTTTTTCAAAATGGTTGTAGGGCTACTATAAATAAACACTTATAGTTCATTTTTTCTAAAAGGTTTCGGATCTAATTAGTGATCCCAACGGGCTTTGTAATCATTTTTTTCTGCCACAATGTCCCACACATCATTTTCAAAAACAGTTGCATTACTGATAGAGGTGCATCATGTCAAAAATAGAATAACACAACTGGTCCAGCTATCATTCGATATATTTCGTCTATACTTTCGAATAGTTGCGCTCCGTTTCCCTCTCAGTCGATTAGCAACATATGGTAAGTGTGAGGTAATGTCTGGACTATCGACCCCCAGTCCACAACAATACAAGAGTTATTCATCTAAGACAAATGATCATCCTACTCTTTATAGACAGTTTAATGTTAGCAGCATGAAGTCTGATAACATGACAACTAGAATCACCTCTTATGTTCATATACTTCGAAATGCAGCTATAAGTAGTATGCAGAAAACAGAGTACCGCAGATCTAGCCATAGGCTGAATTTTTTCATTGGTATTCATATTTTGTTTTACTATCAAATAGTTGCTTCAAATGCCGTAAACCAAAACACCGACACGTGGATAAGTTTGACAACCTTTAACCAGCTGCAAGAGACCTATGTAATTTCACGGAGTGAATGTGGCAGAACTAAGTCGTCTGTACATTTGATTTTTGCCTGTAGCTAAATGGTATCCTCCTTCCAATATAGATATCGCGTTGCGACAATAAAGATCATTGTTCATTGCGGAATAAAATACGAAATATTTGAATGAAAGCAGCGGTGCTAAAATTCGTTTTTCTCTTTTAGTTTAAGTACAGAGCTGTTACACTTGATATTTATAGGGATAATGGAACTTAGAGTAAGAAGACCAAGGGAACTGAGATTCGACTCAATGGCACTGTGAGTAATCGAATCACTCGCAAATGAAGACCCCAGATTAAGAAAGCAATCCCTGAACCAAACAAGACCATTGTTAACTGTAGGTAATCGCAAACCAGCCGCCATAAAGGCAATGATTCACATTAGAAACTTTTGTTTGTTTATTTGCAAATTAACCTCAAAAATATCGCACAGCACTGAATAGACTCATGCTGTCTAATTCGGAAGTATCTTTGGTCCTGTTGTGCGTATTTTCATTTGGATGATCCTGTTCATTTCCAACTTTCTTTTCCATCAAAGTATGCGCGTTCTTTACTTTCAGATATTTCTCAAACTGGATTTAATTTAGTACAGTTTCAGAATGATGAATAACTGCATAAAAGATCCGAATAAACGTTTTTTTAAAATAAGGTAATCCAGTCTGAGTTCTGTAGCAACTAGCAGTAAATTGTGACGTACCAGAAGAAGTGACACCCATAGCCACTAAGACCTAATACTCGGTTATGAGCATTGTTGAATAATTTATTAGAATCTGCATTATTGTCCAAATGGAATGGGCGTGATATTGAGTTCGACAACGATTAATCTACCTACCACTAAAGTTAGGTGGCGCTTCGGGATCCCAACCTTGAGTCTTGATGCCCGGATCAAGACCGAAACAACAATCTAAATTCCTCTGCCGAACACAACCTTAGTCAGATAACGAACGACAGCCAATCTTGTGAGCTCGTGTCTCAGACTGAAATTAGGGGACTCGGACTAGATGTCCTTCCAATTCACATTTTAGATCCAGTTGCATTTGCATCCCATGAGAACGCAACAAACTTCCTGAACAAAACCGGGTAACAAATTATTATAGCAATGACCACAGTATTCGAGAAAAAATTGAATAACAGATGAAACTAAAATATGGAATACTTAATAGTGTGGCAAGAACAATGTATACAAGAAAGCTGATGACCTCTATAGTTATTGCGTAAATTTGATAGAGCTATTCTATTTCACATTTGCTGCATGAGAGCGTTTCCAGATGACTTCGAACGACGCGGATTACAACGTAGTTTCTTTTCTTGTTACTTTACAAGATATATTTTGCATCCAACATATGATGATAAAGCTATAATGCAATTTTCTAAAAACATAGCAGTCTTCATTGTACAGTGTGGGAGCAAAATAAGATCAATCATTTAGAACTGCATTTAGCATCTGACTGGCTTAATGGTTATCAGCAGTCCGTTTCGGTAAATTTTACCCAGTTGCACAGTTGCGTAATTCACTTCTGTCTCGGTCTCTTAGTTAAGGAAGTTAATTTTGTTACGTTAACTTGTTAAGTTAACTTTGGATGCTTTAGTTCTTAGGCCCTTGTAATCGACTGCACTTGATGTGCGATTAGTTCTTTTAACACGGAGTCCATCTGTCTTTCTGCAGTCATTATTCATACGAGTCACCGAGAGGTGATTCACTCACTTATGTGTACGTTCCTATTGATCAAGTAGTCACCATGGAACTCAGAGGGATCACACGTACGCTGAGGTGGATCATCATAAGACGGTATTTATACGCTTAATTTTGTGTGATTCCATATTGGTGTTGTACTGGCGGTGGTTCTAACAGCCAGGGATTGTGCAGCATCCAGGGTCCTGATTTGTCATGGCTTCGGTGTGAAGAATGCCACCAAGTATGATGCATGTAATCAAATGAACATGCACATTGTTGAAGACATTGAAGTTCAGTCATTAAATATCCTTGATTTTTCCATACTTTCCAGTACTTACTGCAAAAATGTTGTCAGGCTGGATTCAACTGAGGTTGACGTTTTCCCTTTGAAACCGTTCGCAATGAATTTTAGCTCAGCAATCAACAATGTGCTTGGTCATTCTTGACCAAATGACAATGTTAGTACAAAACCTAGTCTCCTAGAGGATTATCATTTTTTAGTTATTCTTATGTTCAACCTGAATGATTATTTGGTGCTACTAAATAACTTACACTAGCAGTGGATCAAAACAGCCTGGATAATGATCAGTCACAATGATCGAAGATTTAGGCAACTACAACAACCATGAAGCTGAGAACATTTATATGAAGTTGCCTAATTGAATGAGTTTAGGTTTTTATTGAGTATTTTCATTCAGTCTGCACCGATATTTGGGTACCGGGTTTTCTATATTATGATAAGGTGACTGAGAATGGGTGGAGCATTATGAATAAAGATCCGCCCAAATTGCACGTAAAAGTTATCTATAGAGTTAGAAAAAACAATTGAGACACCTGGGACACTAAGTTAGGTGTAACTTTCCTCCGTGGTTGTGAAATCAATAGCAACACAATTAATCTTTTATTTGGGCTTACTAAAGGTTTTCTATTCAACTTAAACAGTATTTGTGAACAGCACCCTCCGAAGCACCTAACAAACTGATCGCTTGCGCTTTAACTTATATTTCCATTCTCAGTGCACCATGCATTCAACTGACCACAAATATGCCCAACTCGTCTAAAATCTCAAACAGAGATTGAGCTAAAAAATAGGACTGGGAAACGAAACAATCATCTGACGTACAGAATCAGTATTGCGGTCCTAGTCGCGGAATTCTACAGTGTTGTATTGTATTGTATTATAATAACTTTTTTGGGCATAAAGCCTACATTTCAGTCAGAAATGTGCAGGCTGGAGCGAGGGAGAAAATAATAAAAATAATACATGCGTGCTAATGAGGACACTGTATAGTTACGATATGTGTTTATTCGAGAGGGAACACAATGTTATTGGTCTCTATTTGAAGGACGGAAACAACAGGAAGTTAGGTCTGCGTGTAGCGGATGTGTGGAGTCCATACGAATCTTATGTGCAAACTTTTCACATGAATTGAAATGACGTCTGCATAGGTTAGTTACCAACTCCTTCAGAAGGAGTAAAGATACACGACTAATGATTGTCAGTCCACATCGAAGCAGCTTAAAATCTTTCTTTAGGAGATTGAAAAAAAATAACAGGTGAACAATAAAGTAAAACTAAAAAACACTGATACACAAGTTTGGAAATAATCGATTGTTGAATACGAAACTGACGAAGTTTACGGATATGAAAATAAAGCCGTCGAAGTCTACTGACGACGTNGTGACAGACCCAGCGGAGATTAGCAGTGTGGCTATTGAATGAGCACAACGTGCCGGGGTCGTCATTATATTTCACGCGTCTTCTATACTGAATCTTTTATATGAAGGAAGTAAAATGAAAGATAAAAGAATACGAGAGAAAGAGATGACCGTCAACCCGGCCCCGGAACGTGAAATGGAGGAGCAAATAGGGTTCCCAACTCTGTATGGATGCTGATCCGGACGAGAGTAGAACCGTCCACCGTTCACTTTTATTGCTGCTTCCAATTGAGTGTGTTGAAAGTGAAGAGTATTTGAAAATTGTTAGTCGGTCAAACTATCATGATGCCGAAGAAAGAAACAATTGAAAGTATTCTGTTCAAATAAACATATCATAATTCTCGGAATAGTTAACACCGGTATTTTTAGATTCAAACTTATCAAAGAAGCGATGTAAAGGCTTTTTTAAATAGAACATTGCCAGGAAAGAGTGAATTTGTCTTAAGTTATATGACGTCCCTCTCATGTCCAACATTTATTTTTAAGGAACACCACAATTCGTAAATCAAATTTTTGGATCGCAGTGATTCAATGTTTGTTGTTCAGCCGGCAAGTCGCTGAGTATGCTAATCAAACGTTACGAGACAAGGTCAACCATGAAAGCGTGCGTTCCACTACCTTCATGAACAATAAAAAGCAAGCATCTCCGAACCGTTGAATTGTACACGATAAGTCCAGAAATAACATGAGTGGATGAAAATGGAAGCTGATTGGATGGATTGGGTGGATGATACTTTCTTTTACTCTTCATTTAATCTGTTTGTTCACCGCTGACAACTTAACTGATATATTCGCGGCTTTCTCTAGTGGTACAATTCTTTGCGATAACACCAACCAGGGAGCTACGCAATACAGTTTCGAGACTGAGGGTCATTATTCCTGAAAATTTAAAAACTATGCGCTTCGAAAATTAGTCCTGGGTCAAGAAGACAACCAAAAGTGATTGGCAGATGTTTGTTCCGCCAATGATATTCCCTTGTGTATATTATTCAATCTTGTTGACTTGTTTTAATAAACTAACCACTACTTCGTTCCGCATCTTGGTGCAGCTGATTATCGGTGCCATTTTGAATTTGATTGATATCCTTGATATATGTATATCTTCTGCATACAACATCTGCTTCCTGCATCATTCTATAGGGGACTTTCAGGGGCTGATTGCGATTGAATTCGTGATCGTTCGTCCGCATATATTTCTGGTACTACAAGAAAAGCAGGTAGTACATTACTTCGTGTTAATATAAAACAATAGTTTCTTAAGTAGTCGAAGGTGCAAATGAATAAACTAATAAATGCACAATGCAAAATGTAAGAAGAACTGTGAGGAGATAAGCAAATGATAGAATAAAAATAAATGATGAGGCGCTTTGTTTCTATAATCCACCATATTTGGGATTTTAGTTATACTAATCACACGATGAACTTTCGAACAAAATAGTTGCTATATTTCTGTTTTGCAATATATGCTTCTATGGGACAAAACTTGAATGGCGTAAGAGCATACGTATGTTACTGACTGTTAATTAAAACTTCGTGATTTTTCGTTAACACATTGATTTTCTAGTTTGATAAAGTACTTTAATAAATATGGCGGTTGAGAAGTTATTATACACTCAATCTTTTCCGGTTTATTCTGAGGGGATGATAAAAGTCGCTTCGGAAACCTGAAAGAGTTTTGTATTAAGGAATGTATGGACATCTTGCCAAAAACTGAGCATGAAAATTTAATTCAGAATCTTTTTAAAATATAATGTGTAAAAAGTACTTGGACATTTAGACAATATCTGAAACTTCCTTCCATGGTTTGAGTGATGTTTTCTGTGTTGCTTGGTCTAGGCCAGTCAGGCTACTATCGCTGATTGGTTGTTCATTGTGAGCACGTGACCACTCCAAACCTAGCACCGCGGGACAGGACGAGTCGACCTGTCATTTTACCTGCGTTCGCAATGGCATCGGGCTGTAACTTGTTACACTTGGGACAAAGGAACGATGCAGGCATTCATTCAATTTCTCATTAGAACACATCATATTTTCATACCAAGAAAAGTATGCAGAACAAAGATTTACCGATAAGTAGGGCACACGAACTTAATGTACACCTGCTCTCATTGTCATGAAAACATTCTGGGACACCCTAGATTTTCACNAAGAATTCAACGTCAAGCTATCCAGTGAAACAAACATTTGATTCCAGAAAAATTAATATGGATGTTGGAAAAACATTTTCTAACCTATGCATCGGACACATGACAAAAAAGCCTGAGCGTTGCTGCTCATTACAGCAGACCGAAATCCACGTTTACTGGGCGGACAAATAAAACGCGTGGACATTCAAAAATGGGATGAAGTAAATGATGAAAGAACATTATACGTTACATTAACGCTTGCCCGAAATGGCTGAGGTGGTGTTAGTATCTGACAGGCATTCTAATGATACACAACCGGTTATCCCCTGGGAATCGTTATTTTTAAATTATTTGTGCCAAATAGAAATCGTTAAGAGTAACCAAAATGATGTGATATATGCAAACACGCCCGAACATGCCTCTGATATACGTATCTCGATGAAGATAAGCAGACTGACATACAGTCATTATGCAATGAAAATACATGGTCCATTTTTCATTACATCTCTTCTATTGAGTCCCCCCACTTGGAGTCATCATGTCCACATTGCAGTGAACCTCTTGCTAGTGGTAATCAGATGAACATGCTATAATACTAATACGTATAATTTCTTTTTCGGAACCGAAGACCCTCTTAACTGCCGCTTCAGAGAATAGTTACACCTTAGTTTGTAATATCATGGTCAGAAGTGCGCAGGAGGAGTGTACTGCACTTTCGGAGTAAAAACTGATAGAATAATTGACAGTTAGGCAAAAATAATTAATAATGATAGTACACTTTACTTACTGGCGTACACTTGTGAATTATGTTTGCATATAGATCCTCATGTTGAATATTTCTTTCTTTTCGATTGGCCTTGGCTTTTGCGATCACCGAATAAATAATGTCCATTGTGGTGCTCTTGCAATTAAAAGTGCACAAAATATTTTCAGCGTCCTTTAAAGTTTGGAGCATACTGTAATATTTAGATGCACTTCAAATTCTAGACTATGATTTCCACACCTGTAGGTGTTAACCATGTTGAAACCTGTCATGATAATATCCTTCAATCAATTGTGTCAATCATTTGACATTTGTGCATTCAGCTGCGATCGATGAAGACCCTCTTATTGTTCCGGTACCTTGAACATGTATGCACGTCAAACTTTCTTGTACTAATTTACCACGGTTTTGTTGTTCTCTCAGAACATCCTTGAATAGATCAATGGTCTGTCTGTTACATTGCTTGGGGACTAAACAGCAACCATTGAGTACAATGTTGGCGTATGTTTTGGTAACTCAATGCGATATCGTTTAACTGTGAGTGCCAAACAGTGAACCATTATTCTGTATACGTCACAATGTGCAAACCGCACTGTGGAACACGTTCAAACTAGATCAATCTAGTGTGACATTCGGACGAAGTAGTGAAGGAGAAAGATCGCTCATTGCAGGGCATAGCTACGGTCGCTATATGCAAGGGTTGGGAGGGCAACATGTGCCATGATTCACTTTTTGTCGTCCGGTAGTAATTGAATATTGAATGAAGATCAGTCTTGGTTCCAGTGGCGCAGAAGTGCTTTGTTTCGAGGCTGATAAATGCGGGGGCGTTCTCCCCGTGCTTGCGCGCGCTTTCAATGAGGTTTTGAGTGATGATGTTGATGTTTGTGATGGTAGTGGTAGTGGCAATGATGTTGGGGTGGCGGTGGGAGTAGTGGTGGTACCGGCATTGTCGGCTATGCTTGTGATGATGATGCTGGAGACACAAGTATAGCCATAGCAACGAAAAATGTAGCTGGTAATTAATCACGAATTGTTGCGCCAGCAAATATCCTATTCAGTGATTCGTCTGATGCATTGGAAATAGTAGTTGGTTGTAACGTGATAAGTAACTGGAACAAGAACGTGAATATTGTGTACATGGAAAATATAATGAGAAATAATCTATCGCATTCTATTGCTGCTAAGATATATATTTCGAATGGGGCAAGAACTAGGGGAAGGGACAGTTATGTTCTTGATAAGATGCTGAAACTTCCCAGATTTTCCACATCAACAAGGTCAGTGTTTGCGTGATATATCTACTGAAGATATGTCCCCTCAGTCCGGCCTACTAAAATCAGTAATGCATGGCAAAAGAACCAACCGAATTGAAAGTGTCTTTAATATCAAAGTCCTTCACATAATAAGAAACGGGAAATTATGTTTCATTATTTTTGTGAAACTTTCAGATCTTCCAAATAGGGTGAGCTCGCTGTGGTGGGCCTATACCACTGCAGCTTCTTGCGTGAGCGAAATATCCCTTACCCTGTTCTCTGCGTATGTCTCGCCGGGAATGGAATGAAAAGACAAAAGCATTTCCTTGGTCACGTGATGTTTGATTGAAACAGGACCTTAGATGATGGTTGGGTTATCTAATAATTTTTTTCTGAATTGATTCATTGGTGCTCGATGCAATGGTTTACACTCATGCAGAAACTTCTCAGTTTCCGCGATTAATTAATGCACAGAAGTTGAAGTTACTATTACTTGTACTAGAAAATGATGATCCTTTTATTAAAATGTAGTTGCTTTACGAGGAATAAAGACAGAAATGTTTGCTCATAACAGGTCAAATCAAAGTCAAAAAATATAGGTGGCTTAAAGGTTAATTGAATATCGATACACGCACTCATAGGAGTTGCTGTGTCCTACTCTTGTTCGGAACTTTGATTACTAATAAATGAACTTTGTGAATGAACCATGCATCATATTCAGTCTAATTCGAATCTTTAACTCCAACCCCAATCAGATTTGTGGTATCCGATTAACTAGAAGTACAAATCTTCGTCTTGTTTGTACTACCACCGAAAACTTTGACTCTCCGCTATGGAAACTTCAGATTCGACAGGTTCCTCAATTATGGAATTCCTGAATTACGGGCATACGGTGGTGCAACACCTGCACAAATTTCTTCATTTTTCCGAGTTATTTTATTAACTGTATATTTTTTGAATGGTGTTGTTTTGCACAATAAAAGACGAGGTTTCACTTAGCTGCTCGGTTAATGTGTCTCCTATGCGGCTGGTGCTGTCGGTTGATATTGATTATCAGTTTGTCGTTCCATTTCTCAAACGCTCGATGTTCCACTAAACCACTGGAAGATGGGTTCAATCTTTGCGAAGAACTCTGGAAACGTCAAATGCACATGTGATTGACTGTTTCTCTCACTGTACGTTGTCCTACTCTTGTTCCGCAGCTTATGGCTTTCGCCGTCTGAATATTCATAGTATTTCTACTCTGTGGAGCCAGCCCACTAGTCATGTGTTCTAATCCATTTGAGAGTGTTAAGAGCCTGCATACTCAATTACCGCACAAAGTAATGAAATACCTTATGGTAGTCAAAGTAGGCAATGATTACGAATCACGGACGCAACTGAAACACTTAGTTGTACCAGAACTTGTTCACCAGAATCTCCCGTCACCAAGACGCAAGAAAAAGGTCATAGAAGTAGCAAATCGTTTATTAAAAGGAATCAGTGGGATTAAGTAGCATGTGCAAACGAAGTTCATTGGTTATACAGGTATCCACCAATGGCCTGCTTGTTTTCTTGATATCAGACAGCTTCTGTCTGGACTGCACGACTTCTGCTTGGTCTGCACGATTGGCCTGTGGTTTGTTGACCAGAAACTGTAATGTATCGCTCCGTGTCTGGTCTTATCCCGTAGGCTAGAATCATCACATCCCTGTCGGGATGACGATCATGCAACCTATCCCCACATAAATGGGCAGGAAATGTCACGTACAAAAATATTTTGTTCCCAATGAAGTAATCAGGATAACGCAGTTGAGCGACTGTATATATGGTGCTATGCAACTAACTGCAACTCTACTATTGAAAGAAAAAAAGAACACATCATTACTTTACTGTTTTGGTCTATAATTGTGACGTTGACGTAGATACACATGGGACTGCAACAGAACTCTCGCTTTTATTACAAATCTTTGCGTGATGAGCAACAAACGTGATAAAACCCATTGCTGTGAGAACGTCGTGACCTTCGGTTGATTCTTTTGTTCATGGTGACCAGATCAACTAATAAAGTTGTGCTCAAGCTGGAAGATGCAAGAAGGCATATTCATTCAACTTTATGGGACAATATAATAGCTATTGTGGTCCTCTGCAAGACATTTATATGAAGTAAGAAACGGACAATTGCAGGTGAGAAAAGAAGTGGCGATCTTTCGCGTTTGTCTTCTGTTGATGATGTCTGGGATTCCATCCTAACTTCTTCAGTGCTGCCCGAGTTTTCGACCGGTGTTTGTCTAATCTGAACTTCATGGAGGATCAAGTTAAAGTCCTTATGGATAACTAACGAACCAAACGAACGAAATCAAGCATTAAGACCAAGTACAACAGGAGGGACTGTGTGTTCGAGTGAGATTCATTGGTCTACAAATGCATACAAATACTTCTCCTAAATTAACGATTGTTTGCACTGCTTTTGATCAAGCCTAACTCATGAAACATTCTCCAACACCGTCTCAGTTAAACATCCGTTAAACATTATGTTCTCCGAGCGGTACTTACTAGCAGACTACTAGTGGTCTTCATATGAAGGCACTGTAAATCACCGGTAAGCGTTTTCATTTCAGCAGTGTTGGATATTTACACGTTTGACTTGACATCTATTAGATTGCGATAATGCCGTAGATCCGTATAGAACACTTATCTATCTGACGTGGTTGCCCATAGTGCTTTTTTGCAGCTGACTTATCACATAAAATTAAAGCTTGATGGGTTACACCAAAGTCAGAAGCAATTCGTTGGAAAACATTTCAAAGTTTCGCTCTTATGTTTGACCCCAGTGAAGATTTGCTTCACTCCCGTTTAACCACTCTAAGTCGCAGAGATAATGACCCAGTATTGATTGTGTGTGATGTTTCACGTGTCATAAATAATTTGTATGGATAAACCTGGTCAACTATTCTCAGGAGAAGCAGGCACAAAGGGACCGTGAAGAGATACACGTGGATGACCAAGACCTCAGCATTGCTCATAAACTATGCTGCACGCAGCCGTAACACAAGTCAATCATGAGTTCACTTTATTCAAGTAGAGTAAAATAACTGGTTAAATGGAACTCATGCATTATTTAAATGCTCGCGTGTTATTCAATTCAGTTTGAAGCTACAGGGAAATGACGCTGAATTCCGTACCTCTTTCCTAAATGGCTACGGGGGAAAGAGTTCCTCGGGATGATGTACCGGAACGGCTGCTACATTTCTCGACTGAGAACTACAAAACTCTGGTCCGGAGCAGTGACAACAATGAAATGCTTCAAAATATGCCAGGGGGTGCATGATCTCAATCCAAACAGATGGAAAGTATTGTTCAACCAAAACCATCTCCTTCAAACGACTAAAAATTTATTTCTTGATAGCACTGGTGAATGTTTCACAATAAAGACCAGTAGCTACGTTTCACAGAAAGGTGAAAAGCATACGGCAACAGGGCCCGGTTTCAACAATGTGGAACATGCAATTCTAGGGTCGGTCGATGGAGTTTAAGCGCAACAAAGAAAGTTTCGAAATATACTAAACATGCAATTTGGTTAGAAATTTTTCCATTTTATGTCATCCTTTATCGTGCTGGCCTTCAACCAGTTTAAGCGCAAACAAATATAGACACTGAGCAGTGCACACTGTACGAACTCACAACTGAATGCACTAAACATTTGCAAGTAGTAAATACGTGACACAAATATATTCACATCAGAGTGATCCGGTCTACAATGTGTTATTACCAAAACTGCCTCGATTAAGGAGTAAGCTATCAAAAATGTTACGGGAATAAACACGATGTTCTGATCACTGTATTGTATGCAACCGGGATGCATAGCACTGAAAGAAATAAACAGAACTGGAAACAATGATTTCCCCGAATGAATTTGAAAAAGGCCAGTAGTGTTATGCAAGATGTCTGCTGCAGCGACATTTCTTTCGCATATCACTAGTTACTTCATGCGAACTACAATTGGACATTATTTATATAAACAGAACTGTTTGGCGTTCTTTGCAGTGATGAGTCACAGTTTAACCAATATATTCAACTATATTTCAATGAACAATTAGCAACTTGCATGCTACGCCTGAAATTCAAACTGCTTTGAAATAATAAAAAGCAGTTTGCACATCTCTGTAGTGTCCACCCAATTGGGTTGGAATGTTCTTTTAAGGAAACTTGAGCAGTTACCTCACTGGATAACGGCAAAGTTTTACTACTACGATGTATTCTGACGATCCGTTTATCTGCAAAAAATAGATGAACAGTAAACACAATTATCGTGAAGCTATAATTTTCACTTGTAGGTAAATCGCAGCAGCCGGATTTCTCCTATCTCTAAAGACATTCGTTATGCACCAAAATACAAAATGTATATTGTCAACAATTAATCTATGAACAACTTATCAATATTCTGAAAATTCACGGACAGAATGACCTGAATGCACATGTTCGACCTTTTGTGTTGAATGCACTCATTATTCATGCTTCTTTCGTTAAGTTAGACTAAATGCTACCGGTGACTAGCCATGTGAATTGTTTTCATTCCTACGGTCGTAAATTGGGGTCAAGTGGTCTGTACAGTTGTGGGTCACAAATCTACTTATATCACAGTCATATTTTTTGTACTAACGCGCGATCAATGACCTCGATGGTTTTGTGTTGTAACATAAGGTAACGACTGGTGCTAGAAATTATTCCAGTAGAAAACTGCTCCCCGTTAAACTGCGATGAAAATGATAAAAATGCATACACAACAACAATAAAAACGTA
>UZAN01039756.1:70479-90001 GCA_900618425.1 Echinostoma caproni | reverse complement strand
GTAAACAAAATGGTGAAAGGTTCTGTCCTGTTTCTCACGTAATTGGGATAACCTCATGTAATGGACCGAAATTTAAATTTAAAAAACATTACTGCATATTACTTTGCAACTAAGCAGATGCGAAACTGACCGTTTCAGTTTACACAAAGGCGCGAGAAGCGAAATTCATCTTTGTTGTTCGTGTACCCCTAAGGTGTTTTGCTCCGTAGTTTTCATCGCTGAACACAACTGTCAGTTGAAATCCTATAGAAAGATAAGTTACCAATCGGAGTAGACGCAAATCACTAACTGTAGACCAAACATGGAGTCATACTGGTAATCGTGTGACGGCGTTCCCCGTCTTCCAGATGTAGAAAGAAAGCGACGAAAGTAGACATTCCCTTATTGAAAGAAACTAACGGGATTAAATAACATGTACAGAGAAATATCATCAGTAATGCAGACACTCACCAATCGCCTTCTTGTATTTTCTTGAACACAAATTCTGTCTGAATCGCGTGACTTCTGCCTGGTCAGCACCAATGACCTATTGTTCACACTCCGTAAAACTCCAACGCATAGCCTGAGACCTGGCGTTATCTCGGGGGCTTGGTTCACCACATATAACCTTTGATGTTCATTCGCTTGCACTGGTGTTTTGTGTGGCGAAGGCATCAACCATTTGTTGCGCATCCATTCGAATCAAGCAACACTCAGGGATCCGCTAGCATGAGACTATGATCAACATCCTAAATCCATTATTGCAATTTTCGCAAGAGTCCTTTTCATGGAAATCAGCGCTTTGTTGATGATGCAAATACGTTCATAATTGTTTAGTTTAATCCAATCACAGACGCTACCAACAAGATGATCGTGGTATTTTACGGTTAGGCAAATTTCCCTTACAATACATTCACGTAAACATTCATCGACTGATTGAGATATACATTTGAAAAGCGTTGTCTTTGTGACGGAAAAACTCGATTCGAATTCTGGTAGTTAAATTGCGTAGGATGTGGAAAAGTGGCATAGTTGGGAACTAATAACGATCATTTTTTGACATTCTTTCCTCATAGATTGCTTTTTGAGGATTCAAAGCATGCCAAACAAGTGGAAAGAATTACTATACACATTGAACAAGGATTTGCAATACGATAATCTATAAGTGGATAGATGTTGTCGGAAAATGACTTTTACGGCAACCCCATTGTGTTTGTATTTGGGCCACTTTTTTCTCCAAGTAAAAGATAAATGGTCAATTTCTGCCCTCTCTCGTTCTGTTTACACCTACTGATCATTCCCTGTGGTACCAATTAGACTGACTGGGTACAATACTCAACTGGAGTAAGTCAACGCTTGGTCAACATTGCGAAGACATTTACCCCCGCTACTTGGATTGCATCTGAGTCCGAGGAAATGACCAGCCCACTTTTATCGTAACGGAAGCAATGAAAAGCCACCCCTCATTCACACAATCCCGTGGCAGTATGCTCAGAAGACAATTTCGTACGATCGCTTTACCTTCCATGGTCATGTGCACACTTGAGAAAGTCATCACTGCCTCCAACTTCACAACCGCTGCTAATGCGTACGGCTGCTGATTGAAAGGCTACCATTATGTGGTCACAGAACTGACGGTGGGCTTTCTCGTTGTATAGAAGTCTGTGGAACAGTGTGAGATGCATTAACCAACGAATGAACTTTTACTTGTGTCTTATTCAGAATGTGTTCATAATTAGGGATTAATTCATATTGAGGGCAATGTAGATCACATGAGACCAGCGTTGAACGGCCGTTTATAAGAAAGCTGCTTCATTATGATACAGATTAAGTTTAGACGAATGCATATATTTTCTATCGACGTGTAATACAAGTTCGTACCATACTATAAATAAAATGTACAATAAATGTCTTATTACTTCCTTTTTATTTATTGAAAAACAAAATATACAGTTACTTTCAAGACGGGGGCCGTGGCTATACAAAGGTTACCTGGGGAAATACAGAAATGGGAAAGACAGGCAGCGGTGGAGCAGTTCAAACCCGGGACGTCCGGGTCACAATTTAGTGGCCTAACCACTTGGCCACAACCAAAAATTTATTTTCAAAATCTAGTTATCGGTTGAGTTGCGCCAGTCGTCTACATGATCCCAAATTTTAGTTGTACTGAATACTGATAAAACAGATGAAACACATGTGGTGAGCAGGATGATGAAATTAACCTATGGGACTGAACCCGATTATCAGTCCTTGGGAGATTGATAAGCCTTACAGGCAAACCGGAACTCAGAACAGAATTTTCCCCACAACCTTGTGATAAGTTTAGAATTCTTTATCATTAGCACCGACAGGTACTGCACACACTCACAAACTGATCTACTATCCTCCGATTCCAAACCTTCTTTCTCGTTCTTTTCTAGTACACCCTTGACAGAACTCTGGAAATGAGAACGAAAGAAACAGGGAAACGGTCTTCAACTGGTCAATAAAAAACACTTATTATTGGAAGGCTATGTTTGTCTTGATTCGAGGACAGCTATAAGAATCGGTTTTTCGTGATCGTGTAATATTTTCTTTGCCTGATTGATTGGTGAGGCCGGGGTATGCGTATACGGAATCATTCGATCAGCTGACGTGTGAATAGCGTGACGATATGTATATTGCTGCTACTGCACACATACTCTGTGAAAGTGGACGGAAGCGAGCTGATGTGCGAACTTGGCTTATTGGACGAAGAATGAATAATGAACATCCATGTCATTCTTGTTCCAGTTTCGTGTTCGTGAACAGCAATGGCGTTGTTAATACGGGTAATGAAGCTACCTACCGTGGATGGGACCTGGTCCACAGAAATGTATTGAATCGATGGCACACATCGGCATCCAGGCTTGGGTGGGGGAGGGTGATCGCAGTTGGGATTGCACACATGTGTGCGTGTGTGTGATCGGGTCTATTTTCGCTCGGTTTCCCGTGCCAGCGCAGTGTGAACGTGTTTATGTTCTAGCTTCCAGATAGATACCGCCCTAGTACGGAGGGCATTTGTCTCTCACACCGCTAGGGCAGTCACTCAGATACAGAACAGTTCGATTTCTTTCGTTCACTATAACTGAACATCAGTTGTTCAACCGCACGAATGCGTGGCACAACCCAGAAGGATCACAAATGAAAACGGTTGTGGTTGTGTAAACAAACACAAAAAGCAACTGTTCATTTTATCATCTTTAAATATTCCCACGATTGCAAACTTATACTGATATCTATACCATTTTTTGTTCAGTAGGCTTCAATCGATCACGGACTTCTTATTAAAGACTGAAATAGGGAAACAAAAATATTATTGTTATTTATGGGGAGTACTGACAAAAGCTGGATGATATGAAATTAGAACGAACGAGATGGGGCTCAGCTGGGATGTGATAAGGGCCAATTTTAGAAGCACATGAAATTCTTCGTTCAGTGGCGCATTGTTGTGTGTTAGCGCAACACAACAGTCGTGCGTTTCTTCGGCCAAAATTACTTGTTGTTTATTGTTGATGCATTACACGGTTTCATTCGAGACAAATCACACAAAACTGAGTGTGCTGAGTCACGAAAATCAATCAGACTCGATCTCATATTTTTGCCGAATGCGATGGAGGATTTTTTTATCGTTCCCTTATTTTTGGGAGAGAGCTGTCGCAAGGGATCGAAATGGCAATTGAATTGATGGGGCAAACGAATCAAGAAAAGCTGGTCAAAGCTACTGGAGTGATATGGTGATTCAGGTCTTTGCGATAACGTTAACCTAGGGGCCACGCGTTACAGTTTCTGGACAATGTACCACGGATCGATAGTATCGACCAGTTGGAATCCATGCTGTTCAAACAAGCTGTGAGACCATTGGTGAGTGTCTGTTTACCCAGTGAGATTTCCCTGTGCATATTATTTTATCCTGTTGGTTTCTTCTAATAAACAGACCGTTACTTCGGTTGCCTTCTTCCTGCATTTCGATGATTGGGGGATCCCGGCATAGGAATACCAGTACGATTCCATGTTTCGTTTGCAATTGCGACTCATGGTTCTCGACTAAAACTCGTGTCCATTCCGATTACTATAAGGGACTAGGTATAAGCTTTGCAGCAAAGCGGCACTCTGTTATTGGACTCCAGGCGGGCAGAAAGATACCCTCGATCAACAGTTGTATTTTCATTGAGTCAACATAGCGAGAGGAAGTAATGGCTGTTAGTCAAGTAGCGAAAATGCACCGAGTACGCCAAGCGATCGGAATGTGCATCTAGCCTGAGAACGGCACAGAAGAGGACAATATAAGTGGTTTTTATTCGGTAATCTGGATTATTCTGTTGCTTCAGTAAACCTATGGCTCGGTCGCTTTCTTTCGTCGTTGCATTATCAATATGAGCGGTAACATTATAGGGTCCGATTAAACCCTTATAGATACCGGAAACTCATTGAAAATGAAAGTAGCCTTTCGGACCAACAAAATCTTTCTGTGTACCTCACCTCATTTCGCAATTTATTTCCTTGCAGCCTTTTACATTTCTCTTTTTATGGACCATCGGTTGTTTGACAGATTTTAGTCAAGTGCACTAGTCTTCATTTTAGACGTCGGGAGGTTGAAATGTTTCACGTCATCCCCCGCGTAAAGCACTATTTTAAGTGTGCTCCAGCTTCCACGCCTTAATGCAGATTTACCAGCATGATACATTCTCCAGGCGAGAAGCATTTGAATCTCTGAGGTAAACAAATGGTAACTAGAAGCAGGTTTCAAGCTGAAAAACGCAGACAGTTTCACTTATTGATTTCACACCAACTGGTCATCTGAAACATTAATTCTTCAAAAGCTAATCACGATTACTTGAGCATATCCAAATAGGGTTACATTCCATGCGTCCTTGAAGTTAGACTCAGGAACCCTATGGTACTATACATTAAAAAAGAATCATGGTCATACATGTTTCAGGTTTTAAATCTTGCGTTTGCAAATGAAGATAAGATAACTTGACGATAAAGATAGACTGCATCAAAAATGATATATTTGGCGTAGGATTTTGTTTGCTTTCCTCACAATTACCTGCTTTCTTCACGATTTTCCCTGAGAAGGAAAAGGGTAGGTTTTTGAAGAACTTAACCGCAAGGGCATTTGACTTGGCGAAATATCTGATTAGATTTATTGACCAAGACCGTGGATTGAATATCTCGTACCTCCATTAAATGCACCCTCGGTAAAAAAGCTGAAAATCTCGCATCCAATTTGAACATGACAACTGTGGACATTATTAAAAACTCACTGACATGATGCGGTTCAATGCAGATTGTAATGCTACATTTTAATTTTAATACATCTAAAGTAAATAAATAAATAAATCTAAAATACCTCTGCAAAGAAGCAGACTGATAAAGAGCCGTTACCATCTATAAAAGTGTATCCGGTAGGAAAATACAACAGTTTAATTTTTTCAGTCTTTTGAAGGTATATTCTAAAAAATACTTGAAGCACCACAGTGTACCACTCGAGTGAGACCGATCTCCATTGTCGTACCGTTTACACTGATCCAAATCATCAGTGGTATCTACCTAACGTAAACTCATCATGGACTGTAGATAAAGCTGTTTCTTATTTCAGAAATGAAGAAGATGCTCATTGCAAGCGTTCATTGAATGTTTCCTCACATTGTGGGAGGAACTGTGTCAAACTAGCATTAAGTGACTTGTGGTGGGTCGGAGGGCATGAAACGGGTGATTGAGATATTGCATACATAATGCACGGATGATTTGAACCAGAAGATGGGTGTAAACCGCATCGTCGAAGTTATCGGAGAGTATAAAAGAATCAATCTAGAACGCGAAGATGCACAGACACACGTCATGATAAAGAAAAACTCCCACTCACAGATTGACTTCAACAGAAAACCAATAAATCTATATCAAATAGAAGTATTGTATGTCGTTCTTTATTATCCTTCAACCAACATTAAAAGTTTCCTCCCTTTTCATGCAAAACAAGGAACTCATCTCCGTGTCCAGTGAAATAAATCGTTTATTTCCACAAGGAATGCAATTGGATAGCAAATACTCAAATTCCAGAATTATTTACCCACTGAGACCCTGGATTTAAATGAAAATGGTAGAAAACGTCACCGAACATTATCACGTTATGACAAAGGTGATTACCCATTTGTAGAAGGGAAGCACGGTATTCCGTTCCCGCTTAGCCGTACGACAAAAATTTAGACGTTACCCCCTTTTGATGAAAAACGTTTGTGAATGGGAAATCAATAGACGACGTGAAGCTCAATATTGAGAAGAATCGTAGCAAGAAACGATATGGGCAAGGAAAATGTGATGTTTAGTACTTATTATTAATTGATACTAGTGGTTATATATTGTAGTATAGTTTTCATTAAACCATAATCGAAAGAGAAATAGGTAATCGTAAAAAGCAGTTTGTAATTAATCACCGAGAATTCGATTTGTGCCATAGGCACGCTAGGACCGCTAGAAAAGGAATATAAAAAAAACAGATTCTACGTAGCAAGGTTATATGTGATTTCGGTAGTGGTATAGGGGAATTTAGTATTTTCTCAAACGCAGACTGCACTATCGTCCGTTAAAAAATGCTGAAAATAATAAATTTACCAAGTTAATGTAGTTGAAATACATTGTAGCAACATATCACCGATACATTTGGTCAAATTGGTATTCGTTAAATCAAGAGTATGAAAATTCACATGACCAATCTGTTTCACATTCAGAACGCCGGTTTTGTGTGAACGTTAACTGAGCTGTAAGGAATACGGTAGTCGGGACGTGTCGTGATCATGTGACCCTGGATCCACACTAAACGATCGTCTCGTGACTTCATTGGGGTGTACTGACAGCAAGTACATTTGTGCCTTTTCTGGTATAAGAAAACAGAACCACGTGATGTTCTTATTGAAAACACCAAATGCAGAACCAATAGAACTTTCTATCTGATATGTATTTTCGTTTGGCATACTTTTGCGGTGAATATGACTGTAGAAATGCACTGTTTTAATACATGTATTCCTTCGAAGCATGTTACACGAAACCCAATTCGATGAACTTCGCATTATTTGAGACAATACATATTGTTCTGAAAAATACAGCTTTGTTTAATCTTTTTCTTCCTGGAGCACTGTAAATTGTATGGTTTCGTAGTGGGGTTAAAATGCTTTCTTGACAAAGATACCACGTCCTACGCTGGGTGAGTATGCAGTTCCGATTATTTCTAACAAGGCGGGGACAGTCACCCGGTTGTTTCAAGGCTCTTTTATGACTCACTAGCTATCTCCTCTTTTGCGTGGTACTCAGACGATTCGTGTCACAACTCCAAGGGATGCAGTCACTCAGGACGACTTTAGTCCAATTTTTTGAATGAGAAATACAATCACAGCTTTCTTTTCTCCGAGCAAGTACTTTGTTTGAAAAATAGTGAAAAAATTTATGAAAGTTAATTTCCTTTTAAATATCATGATGTTTAGATGTAAAAAAAATTGTCAACTCCATAAACCTGTGATATGAGCAGTCCTTTTTTAAGCAGGCAGCATCACATAACAAGTCCCTGAACAAAAAGATTACTGTATTTGGGCAAACATGCACAATCCATAGAGTGAGTTTTCCAAACGAAAATAAATTAAATTGATCTGCTTCCTCTTTCTGCGAAAGAGTGTAACGTGATAAGATCCTCTTCTACTATATTTTGCCCACCTTCCCTCCAAACAAACCTAACTGCCGAACCGATTTTGTGTATGGGTAATCTATAAAGGACTCTATCATTGGCATACTTTCTTCGGTTACGTTGGTTCCAATTTTCGCTTTTTTCCATTGAAGCATTAACCGAGTGCCATTTGTGGAACCACCATTTTTCACGTCCTTTTAAATGAATCCAAAGGTGTATTGATCTTACTCACAACCGGATATGTCGGTTAACCAAAGCCAAAGCTGCGGGGCGGTGTGTGAAGACTGCAATCTATTGAGGACCGGTGTCCAGTTCATCGGATCATACGATCTTCGGATGGGATCAGTCGTCCAAGATACACGATACACCTAGATACCGAATCTGGTCGGTGACCACTGCCAGAACCAGGAAGGTTCACCAAAAGAAAAATAAAGATCTGAAATGGAGACTATAATGCTCTCAGCGAGGATATCTAATGCACTTTGCATGAGCTTTACATTCATTCTGTCTCGACCGATTACATTTAGTAGCGTCTTACTAGTCCGAGTATATCAACAATTTCTGAGGATAAAAGTAAACATTCAGCGATTAGCAGTTCTTACCATTCCTTTGAATTGTGGTAATATTTGAGCACGGAATCATCGGAAGGATATTCGTGACTGGAGTGACCAGAAGTAACTCAACTGTGGACATTGGCTAATGCGAGCTTGGTAACCCGGAAGGATTAACTATTACGTGATTCCAATCGTTGTGTTTAACTCCCAACACAGCCTCGGAACCTTTTCCGTTTTTCTGATTCCCTTCGCAGCTGTTCAGCTAGGAGCTTCCTCTTTGTGAAAGCAGGTTGTGCCATTATGCTTTAAGTACAACAGCAAACACCTAAAACATCTCGGATATTTTTGATTGCACCATACCAAGGGCTGTATTTTCCAATATAACCAATCTTATGCTCATGTCAATTTGACAAATATTTGCTGGTTTTAAATCTCGCTTCATCTCATTTGATTAGTCCTCTTGTCTTTTTCTAGGTAAAGCACTTGTGGCATCACAAAGTGGTGAGAGAACGAAAAATGGCCTTATATCTACTAGAGCGGATAGTACGCCTGCGTTCTACCTGTCAAGTCCCCAGTTAGTCCCCATTCGGAACGATGATTTCCCGCTGGTGATGAGAGCCAACCCGATCGGAACAGGTGTCCAATGTTTCCTAGTTTTCAGCTCATTATTCACTTACACAGCGAATTTATTACGTAGAATCTATTGAAGCTGCTTTTTATCTGGCTATTCATGGTTATTCGATAACTGATAAACAACTCTCAAATATTCTACCTATGCACTTTTTGACACTTCTTCAGCTTTATTCTAGTCTCAGATTGTTGCTACTAACTTGGCTTTAGTTTTATTATTTCTCGCGGTATTCTTTATATGATTATCCATCCAGTTCAGTAAATGAGTATAACACCGAAGGTTTATTATAATGAATTCCAAAAATGTTGCTCAGATTTACAGATTTCTTCTATAGGACATCCTCTTGGTGTCTTTTTATTCTACTTCCACTATTACTGCCTTGGTTATCTGTACAATTACCTTCGGATTCACGGATTATCAATACACTGTCAGTTACTGTGACTGATTGAAACCGGCCATAGGAAATACTATGAGATGTTCATCCCACATTCAGATTCGCTTTGGATTGCTTCATCCTGGTGAAAAATACATTTTGGCTTTTCGGATTTCTTGAGCTTGGCTCTGCAGATGGCTAAAATCGTCAGTAGATGTAGACAATGCCTTATATGCTTACATAAAGGACGCTGTGTTCTACGGATTATGAAATACGCTCATGATCATCCATGTGTACTGAGTTAATCCACTATTATCCAATGGCATTCCCTGTTCAGTAATTTTCATATTTGTCCTGTGCCTAAAAATAAACAGTGTTTATTTATAAATTTCGATTTTAACAATAGGGTTTATCTGAAACAACTACTATTCTCGTGTGACTGTCACTTATGTCTTCCCGTCTGCCTCTTTTGTATTTTCAATTATCCCTTACTATCTACATTTGTCTGATTCTAACCAGTCCTAGGAGGAGGCAACCATTATGTGCTGGAATCAATGCGCAGGAACTTTTAACATTTCTATTTAAGTATAGATGGTACAAAGACAGACCGAAAATAAATTGAACAAACAGACAAAAACTTTGTTAATGAATGCTGTTTAATATGTTCAGCAATAATTTTACAAATGTCTTTAGTTGTAACACTAATCTATCAAAGTAAAAATTGATCGGTAATGGAAAAGAAAAAAGTGGTGACCTCTGCAGTTCCCCTTTGTTTGAGGCGGAGCTAGAAAAGCCAATTTGGAGAAATATCGACCGTCTGCTTACTGGTCTTATAATATAGCTCCGATTGTGTCTCACCTTTTACTCATAGTAAAAAGACAACTGGTTCTGTTTGAGTGCTTACCTACATATTTGAATGACCTCACGAAAACAGGCTCACATTGATAAAATTGTCTGTACGTGAGTGATGCAAGTCGAAATATCTGTCTATGTCTCCTAACCTTGAACTCCTCCAGTAAGCAGGACCTTGCATTTGTATCAGGTTAATCCTCCTCCTTAAGGGCATATACGATGCTTTGAAATAGTCTTGTGAGCGGTAAACAGTATTTCATCTTCGAAAATTGCTTGATAAGGTAGTTTCTCGTTTACAGCGCATGAAACGAAATCCACTTATATTTTATGGAATTCATTCTCATTACCTTTGGCATCATGTTCTTCAGCTGTTGTTGACAATAAAAAAGCAGTTTTCCCACATTTGATATCTTCTTTTTCTTGGCATTCACTAGGATCAGCCGATCCTAAACAGACATATCTACACACATGTGGTAATCAAATTGACAGCAGTATATTCCGGATCTGTATAGATTGATGCAATGAGACATTGTCGCTTGTAACACAAAGCACAATGAAGTGAAACTTAGCAAAACAAGTTTAACGTGGACCTGCAAATGCACCCCACAAAAAATGTTGCACATTCACATTATCTATGTAGGAAATGCGGAATTCGTGATAATTAGTTGGTCGATAGAATTCACCCAAACGCTAAAACAGCATCAAAAACTAATTGGTTTCAACTCACCATAAGAGCTTGTACGAGGAGATAGTCTTACACAATGTAGTCACAAACAGAACATAACAATGATACGTTCGTCATTTGTATCTCCCTGTAACTGTGAAAGCAGATGCCAACTAAAATGCAGGCATGATTTTGTCCTTAAATCATTAAAGTACAATACAATCCGAACATGATACGCTACAAATATTTGGGTAACATTTTTGGACTTTTGAGATAAAAAAAATGCATACACTGTCATGATTATACCTCTAACTATGTTTATAAACTGAATACCGGAGAAACTTGAAACTTGAAAGGAAACAAACTTCCTGGGATTAATAGAAGCGTAGAGCTTACGAGAGACGCATTCATGCTGCGCGCAGTTCATCGTAAGCAGCTTTAGTAGTGCAAGTGATACGACATCATCCCCACTGAAATTTAACTTCGTGAGAACAGTTTAACAAGAAATGTGAAAGTAACTAGAAAAGAACAGAAAAATGGATAAACCGAAGGATAGCTACATGTATAAAGGCTAAAGGACATGGTAGTCGTTGTATACTCATGTGAGTCCTCGTACAACGGCAAATTTCTTTGAGGTCAACATTGAAAAAATAAAAACGAAGTTCAAAAGTGAACTAAAATATCTTCTGGTTCAACAGTGGTACCATTCTAATGACTCTGTTCTTCATTAAACTTTATTCCGTAATGAGACAACGGCCGTGGTCACCAATCCATTAACACGAAGGTCGCGAGTTCAAATTGGACCTGATCCACTCATTTTTTCAGTATCTATATTTCGTCAGGCAGCCTTTGATTGACCCCAGCACCCATCTTGACAATGTTCTCTACCACTGTGTACTTAATGAATTAAAAGAAGTAAAGGTATAACTATAAAATAAATCATCACTAATTTTGGATGTCTCCCCGTAGGACTTTAATGGGGGTAGCCATTGGATTAAGTAAGTTAGACGAATCTGTAGTGTGACTGATTGTCCGGTGATATCCGGACAATATCAGACAATAGTAATAGTTGACTCACTTCGAATCTATGAACTCCCGAGCCCAGCTATCCAAAGCTTCCGTCATCTGCACACGAAGTCTATAGGAAAATATGCGTCATTTGTTGACAGTGGGATTACTAACCTCTTACAATTTGATTGAAGAAATCTTCTTACTTTCTTTGGCATCTCAGCAATGCAAGACTAGAAATGATAGTAGGATGTATTTTTGAGTCAGCAGAGAAGTAGAAACACCAAGGCATTTCGAGTCAAGACCTGATGATCCTCTTAGATTACAGGAAATGCCTTTGAAATCTGTGAAAGTTCCCCTGCGTTTGACCAGGATTGGCAACGGATTACCGCTAATACCCTTCACTAGAATATCACAAGAAGTGAATTCACTCATTGAATAAGCTTGAAGTAACAAAGACAGGTATATAGGTCTCAAGGGTAACAGTGTCAATGGAAAGATGATGATTAATGTTTCCACGTGCAAGAAAAGAGCAAATATTGTATCTTCCTTATTATAAAAATATGGTATGCGAAACAATTAAAGTTTCACGAGTACAAGATCCCTATCAGGATGCTGTAAACAGTAACTCAAAAGGGGTGCAGATGTACGGAATGCATCCCGTTTCAACCCAGTGAACACACTCTGCATTTGTGAATGAACATGTGGATCATGAGTAGTGCTTGCCGCAAAACACACTTTCCCCGAGATTGTTTGTTGCATCTCGAACGTTCTCGATCGAAGCCAGAATTAAGCTCATATTGGAATTCGCGACTGGAAACAGAGCTTACTTTGGGTGCTCCATGATCTAACATCGGAATTGATGACGTTCGATGACGATGCAGTGACACTATTCACATTTGGGTGTTGTTCACATTAACATATGACACATTTTGGAGTGTTGAGTTTTATACTACTACATATATATCAAAGCCGATATCCTGATAAAAAAAATGAGATGGTAGTAGAAGCAGCGCTGTAATACTAAAGAGTTTTGTTGCTTCCAATAAGATAAACGGTTGTCTCAGGAGTAGTGGGCCCGTACATTTCGTGAGATTCCCAGTTCTGCCATCATTTGGTGCGACGGATTGACTCAGCAAGTTGGAAGTGGCTGCGCAAGGATGTTTTCGTTTCAATTGGTGTGTAAACGATCAATTTAATTGAAAAAAATAATTTATTCACATATTCGCTGTTTGCAGCTATATGATATTTGACGGAATTTCAAATTCCGTCTGAAAGTGCACGAATTGGATTTTTTCAGTAAATGGAGGACGAAACATATTGAGTATCGTTTTAGCATTAACAATCGATGTATGCCAAAATCGATGCGTGAATTGGTAAATGGCGAGATAAATGAATAAAGAGATAAAACGATTAATCGACACTATATAATAGTTCAATAAAACAACCTTATTCAAGAGTTTGTCGCAAAAATGAATAGAAATAAAATAAATGTTGATTCCATTTATCAGAACCACATTTAATCGGGCACATTTTCATTTTACTCAAACTAGAAGCTCACATTAACCGAATCTTCCCCAATCATTTTGTTTCAAGCAACCCAAATTTGTTGAAGCAGAAAGCCTTTTGAGGTATATCAATGATTGTCCTCAGACTATAATAATGCATTTCATTTTCCCTATTCATTAAAAATATGCGACTTTTGTTTCAAAACTGCGTATGAATGCACTTCTTTTCACGAATTTTTATGGGCCAGTTTGCGTACATTATTGAAGCTGAATCTTTTCACACCTGCTATGTATTGCAAAGTCTTGTTTTCAGTGCGTATCCCAAATGGAGCTTCAAGGAGTTTCGGACGAAGTGTATGATATTCCACTGCTTTGTAAAAATGATAGTAGAACTTTACCAGTAGTCTTCCTCAGCATGTAAAATTGTTGAATTATTTTCACACCACAGGAAAACGCAATACTTTGTTTTATATCAACTGATTTCCTGAAGGAATGGTTCAACCAATGCAATAGTTGATCCACATCTCTCATTTATGCCAAGTCGCACGGCAGATGACAGGTTAACCATTCGACTGCTCCTTCAAACTGACCAATCGCAGCAGTTCGCATCGTAGTCTTTCTTCTTATTGGGGAAACAATTTTTATTCCTTTGTTGGCCGATTTTCGATATATAAACTGATGACAGGCACATGTAAGTAAATCGATTCTCTCTTAGTAGGAGTTAAGTCCCTGTGGAGATTTTGGCACTGTCGCAAACAGAAGTGATTTATGCCCAAAGCGGTAAACTATTCCCAGTCAAATTAAAAATGAATATGGGTGTGGTCATCACGGATAAATAAATAAATCATCACCTGTGACAACCCAAGTTTTTGAACAAGGTAACTTACATTCATAATATTGGTTTATTAATTTTCATTCATACAGAGATTATCTTTTTAAGAACTGTCAAATAATTTGGAATTCAAGGTCACTGTCGCGTGGGTTTCACTCCAGAAATTCAATCATGTTGTCTCATAACCGATGAATGAAAAAAGTGGTGACTTTGATCGATAAAACGGTTTTGCCAGACGTCTTGTTTCAACTCCATCGACTGGTCTTCCAAAATTGTGATCCAGCCATGTTGTCTGCTGATCGCGTCCGTCAATATGCTGACCGGGCTAACCAGCATCAATGCACTTTTGAGAAAAATTAAATCTTCTTTTCAGGCCGGTTGAACTTTCAGTGTTAACTCCAGCACCCAAACAAGTCGTACATTAGTAATGAACACCTTTCGAAAATCGATCATTATAGAACACAACAAACGTTTGTTCACCGGGGAACTTATTTAAGGTAGACTTGTTTGTGTAGTCTTGATGGACGAGGTAATATCTTGTATTAGAGAGTGCAACAACAGGGGATGAGTGGAATTGCGTTCCCTGAAAACAAAATGCAAAACTACTAAATTTGTTGACGTAGTGGCGCTTATCTTTAATGATTTTTTACAAAATGAAACTGCACTGTACAACAGAAAGAACCATATTACAACCTCTTCGTTTTTAATTTTAACGGTTGATACCGATTCGCCCAGTTTCCAGCTGAAAATATATATGCATACACTAGAAACTATACACAAAACGGCGGCTGCAATAAGAATATTTTCTATGATGAATTTATGTGGGCTCAACTCAAGTATAGTTTTATTCATGCCGAATTGTCCGTTTACTTCACAAATAACAGTGGAGAGACAAAACAAGTGTGGAAAAGTTGGAAAATAAGGAATGGTAATGCATATGTGGGTCGCCAGCCGTACGTTTCGTAGTAAAGATCTTCAAGTAGACCAGAATCGAAATTAGACAGGAAATTCCACATTGGAATCATACGGATCTGGGAGAAATTCAATGTCCCAACGATGGTCTTATCAGATTGCAGTAAACAAACGATACGATTCAGGTTATGCCCACAGTTCGTCTGAATATCCACGGGACTATTCCATAAATGTGATCGTATTATTATGTCCTCACCATCAATTAATTGCTGTTGTAGCTTTGAAGAAAAAATATGTTAAGGCCCAGGGCTAGCCCTGGTCAGCTATGATATCAGCATGGGAAGGAGGAATACGTAGTTATCAACTGTTTTCATCCCCACATGGACTCACCTCCGGTTTGAAGGTGATTTGAAACGCTTAACACTACAAAGCACGAGAAGATCATAACCAGCGTCCAGTGCTTGGAAAATGGAATGATTGCTATATCAAATTCAGGTACTGCCTTTTGCAGAGTAGTCGTATAATAAATTTCTTTAAATGCATACTGGGTTGCATTGCAAAAACTGGGCACCTTATTTTCTAGTTGCTAACAACTTGATACTATCCACTTCACACACCTCTCTCCCTTGTAAGCAAACCACGTAAAATTCCCGTTCAAATAACAAAATGATCACATCAAGCTTCGAATAGGTATTCGGATTGGGAGTGTCGCCAGGCGATGCTATTATATTATCTATTTTTATTTTTATTTTCGTTGCAAGTGTATGATTGTATATGTATGTATATGATTGGTCCGATTTGGGTCATTCACTTTCGTTATCCTATAATAATATTGTGAATCCACGGCGTTTAATTATAGCTTTAAAGTCTTTACATGCACAGAATAATGCACAAAATGACTTGAAGGTGTCAGGCAGAAGAACATTATGAATTACCACGGGAAATTTTCAAACCTCACCATGCGGGGAATCAATAGTAAGATGCATTTCCATCTACGATCACCATCGATTGATTACCGATCGCCAGTCTCTTCCGTGATAGGAAATACTGTACAGTACTGTACTATACTTTCAAAGTTCCGTTCGAACGGCTTCAAATAGAATTGTTATTGAGTTTAAGCATTTCAGGCCGGTCTGACACCAATGCTGTAGAATAAAGCTCTAGTTCGTCAACAGTCTTGTAGTTCAGATGGAAAATAGATGTGTTGATTGTGAAATCGGTAATTGCTCATAACAATCTTCAATGAAATCGAACAAAACAGTGCACTGATTTTGTCTCCAGACACCGAATCGTCTATTAAAGCTATTTATACCCAAAAACCTAACTTTTCTACAGCAAGCTGTAGTAAACCGCATCAGTTTTCAACCAAGTGAACACTCCATTGATCTCCATTGATCGTGGTATTCATTCGGCTCTCTGTCGCTCGAGTAGGGTGTTCACAGTCGCGTTAGTTCCACGAATCTTTGCACTAAATATAAAGCGTATTCCGATAAATATGGTAATCTATATTCGAACCGGAACAAGAATGAACCCAAGAACAGTTGTTCGGTTATCACACTTCGTTGCTGTTCATTGCATAAATATTTGTGTGAAAATTGGGAGCCAACGGTGAGCTGACACAAAAAGTGCAACATTTTATCATTATCCCAAAACATATTCAAATAGTAGACAAATTAATCAAAATACCCGAAGTAAATAACCGACGTGCCGTTTCATTTCAATCTTATCCTAAGCCTGTGTCGACGGGCTAAACGATCGATCAATCGATTACAATGCAGTCGCTGCCTACTGGTTTTAATCTATCCAATGCTTTTGCACAAGTTAGCTACATAAGACCGAATGAATACGACCCTGTGGTATATTAGGAATACGTCATAGATTTTTAGGTGTTCACCTGTAAACCAACATTATGCTCCCAGGACGAATGTTCTGCAGAGCGTAAACTAGGACAGATTTATTAACTCTTACGTAGCATCGTTACAATGAAGTGAAAAAATCAACTAATTGCACGAGGTTCCAATTAATCCATTGGTCGCAAACCATTGATTGAGTGAACCCAAGTACAATGTAAATTAGAAATCGATTAGATAATGATCTGATTCGAAGTGGGTTAGCCACCTACGGATTGTATGGATTTTCATTGTAATACGAATTTAATTTGTCAACTGTAAGAATAAAAATTGACGGCGAGGTTTCCGTTTTTAATAATGTTTGAATAAGAACAGATTCATAGTTCATTTTCTTATCACTGTTGCTCAAGAGTTAACTGTATTAACCTATAACTATATAAAAAATATCCTCACTATCCGTTGTCGAAATCAGGTCAGATATATTATCAGGCAATTCGAGTTATGCGGCCATTTGATTATACGATTCAGGGTTGTGCGCTGCACCAATTATAATGAAATGAAAAACAAACACGCAGTTTGCTTAACCGTTTGGTGTTTCAGTGAACAAATTGTAAATGATGTCTTTATTTCTGAATTGATATGGAGATTTTTTCGATCAAAGTAATACCAGGCACTACATTGGTTCTTAGAGAAATCCAACATGTTCAGGAAGCTTGTATTTCTTAATTTTTGTACTGTTCAAGATAAGTTCTTGACTACCTGAATAGTTCGCTGTATCCATTGTGATTCGTCGTATCCAGTCAAACATGGCTAATTGAAATGGGGTGCCCAGGTAAGCTACCCTGGAAGCCTATTATTGGCTTTAAAACTAGGGAGATTTGATCAATCCCACATACCTATGTCCTTTCGACCAAATCAGCATGCAGACTGATTCCGGGGGTTGAGGTTTTTTGCACGCGTAGGCCAGTGTAACTTGGAAATGGTCTAGTATTTGTTCCGGATGAAATCTATTTAAAGTTTCTTTCAACGATACGGGAAATGTCACGGGAAAAAGAACGGGTAAACTATGCATTCTTATGAATCCGGTGGAAGCCACGACAATTGAGCAACTTCACCCCCGATTACAAGTACAAGCCTCAAAAAGAGATTCTTCGTGGGCACTATATCAAACTATAATGAACATTTTGTGAAACATTTCACTAGGCCTATTTTGGTATAGTTTCAGTACACAAACCAAGCAACCGATCGCTGCACCAGGATGTGATATCAGACTGTGTGAATGACAACCATGGTTTGTGTTGTTAAGTATTAGAAATGATCCACGGGAAATTCCCCGACAGTGGGCAAAGACTTAGCCAAGCTAGAAGAGATGCTACCACAGAAGGTCTCTTAAAGCTGAGAAAAGTATCCTAAATATTTGCCGCAATTAACTTAAGTGGGCTAATAATTTGAATAGCCGGGATTATAGTTGCGATGATGCCCCACCGGCTGTGCGATTGCGTACAGAAGCAGGTAAACCATGCTCGCCACCCTCACAAGACCAAGCAAGTGTGCAAACTGGCTCTGCAACACTGATCAAAACGGTTGCTCTATCGACTTAGAGATATAGCTCACAAGTTGTTATGGAAGTGCGAATGAAACCGGTTGAAATTGAATTAGCTCCACTTCTGCTCCTATCTGATGGATTTAAATCTAGTGACACTTAACACGTATCAATAAGTATATTTTATTCCGTCCATAATATATGGTGCAAATGATGAAACTGGCTAAAGGACCATTCCATCGTCCCGTGGAAGTTGGTTGAATTTTAGAATTTTTTTATCCACTGAGTATATAAAAAGACAAATTAAAGTGTAAACTATGGTGTAAAATATAGTGATATACTGGTTGGAATATGCAAAACAGTTGCTGATCTAAATTTTAGATTCATACAGGAGCGTGACATTATTAGCATTGACAAAGTATTTCTTCAGAAGTTGACTCAAAACCGTTTTATACTAACAGAAGCAAGAACCGATTGTTCTCAGTGCTTGTTTTCACTTTCCTGTTAGGTAATTTTTGATTGTCTACTTCTAATCGAAACAACGATACTTTCACTTGATGGACAAATATGTTAGGAAACGGGTAGATCATCCTACTCAATCACACTAAATTTCACCCATCTCTGCACATTTAGTTAGTCATCCTCAGTCCACATTTTGTGTGTATCTGTGTGTGTATGTGTTATCGGAGAAATGAAACCCCGAAACCGGTGCGAACTGGATGCCAAAACTTGTTAAGATTAGTCACCCATCAGAGCCACCCACCAACATAACAAAACCTCTTTCGTAGTATAATACGTTCTGTCTCACACGGCCCCATTCATTTCAGCTCATGTCACCCAGCCTCTGGTTGGGTGTACCTAAATCGCTTATTGTCCGGCGACTTACTCACAAACAAGCGCACCCATCAGACAATAGTATGGTAGATAGATCATGGGAAGCATAGAGATTGGAGCAAAGGAAGGGAGGATCAGCAGGGGGGCAGTGATACCCCACCATGTACACAGAGAGAGAGAGCGCTGCTACATTGCGATTCCCACCGCTCTCGCTAACGAACCACTCTAAACCAATCAACCACACGCGCTGTGAGTGACAGGCAGATGCGTGTGTGCAAGCGGG
>UZAN01039756.1:30623-69910 GCA_900618425.1 Echinostoma caproni | reverse complement strand
AATGAGTCAGTAGAAATATCTTTATAGCATGTTTCAAAATACAAATCACATCATCAGTGATCAAATGAGCAACCGTATATTATCATCATTTCACGTTTATTACGAAAACAATGGAGATGAAAGAGAGATATAATACTAGCTTAGTAAACCGTGTAATTAATTTAGATCCAAGTATCAGCAGAAAACGGACGTTTCCCTGATAATTGTATAAATTTATGTTCAAAGACATTGAAAACTCGGGGTAACCACTTTGATTAAAGCTTTATTGCTCCACTGATAAGTGGTTAATCTATACATTCTAATTTGGAAATCCATAATGGAACAAGAATGCCTCATCGGTAGTTGGTTAAGGGCTTCGGAGTTCATTGTTGGAATCGTGCAGATTCGTATGTTGGTTATAAAATTAGTATCATATATCAGAGTTTTAAATAAACATACCTAGCGCCGCAAAACAAAGCTTACATGATAAGTGGCTAAGCTTTAGTGATCAGTGGGGCCAAATCACCTGTACATTTATAATTGACTCCTTGGGACATTGTTCTATCAAATTTAGCGGACCATAAAACAGCGTTTTTCTTAAACCATTATTTGAAGAATAAATTATTGCTATTACTTCAAAGATTAACTTTTTCCGCAACTAATGTAAGAGCTGGTATACTTAGACTTAGACAGCAGAAATGAAGAACGAGCCGTTTGATACATACGTGGTATCAACGACACCGGCATATTACTTTCAATACCATTGTGTTCCACATTAGTGTGAAATTGCTTCCGTACGTTTTACGCCCTTGTTATCCCATCGCGACCATTGGTTGAGTTTTGGCACCCAACACCACTGGATAACTCTAAATGGTTCCACCCAAGGCAAAGGAATACTTGTGCAAAAATAAACATCGAAGATCTGTTTGCGGTATGTGACTACATAAGTTGACCTGAGTGCAATGAGAAGATCAGAGCTGAAAGCAAGCCCGAAAATTGAATCACTGTTTGCATAGTAATGCGAGTACGGAAATAGATGGCTCGGTATTCACCGGAATGTCAGCTCTCATCCTTGGAGCTGTAGCGCAGGCAAAAGGCTTTAAAATAATGGATTCCCACCAGTATAAATGAAGTTTATAATACGAGCACATTTCAGACTATATAGAACCAAAAAGCTAGTTCGAATAATCATCCTGTTCGTCGGGATTCAAGATGGCAGGAATTCTGGTGATGAGCTAGAACTCACCGTGTCAGACGCTTCATAATTAGGATCAAGTCAGTTCCATAACCAATATATTTATAAACACAATGAACCAGATATTGGGTTTGCTGCGCTGATTTATATTTCAGGCCCGGGCTATCAGATTCAGAATAGTTGCATCCCTGCCGCATCTCTGCCCCAATCACGGACATTTTTATGGCCAAAAGTTGGAACATGACCTGATTTGGACAGTCCACTCAGAATTGATCGTTCTCCGTGCAGTGACCGCACCCACTTTGGCAGAAAGCTGGGTCTTGACGAAGCCACCATATATCCGCGGACATGGGTGCCTGTTCATCTTTGTAACAGTGTGTGTGTGTGCGTACGTAGTTTCGATGATCACTAGTCTTTTCTGTATTTCCCCAGGCAGCCCTTGTATGGTCGCAGCCCTCTTTCCTGAAAGTTAACTGTACATTTGTATATTCAATAAATTGAAAAGGAAGTAAAAAGACATTCATTCATTCCAAGATCTAGGTGAACTGCGTGCACGCGAACGTAGTTTCATCTGTTAAAGCTTCTCACCACACACGGACACAACTGTTCTCATGCACGTGCACCGACCTCCGTCTCCTTCCAAATGTTGATCTGACCCATATGCAAACGGGCCGGGACAAAGATTCTGTCCGTTTGAGTGGACGTGGGCTNGTGGGCTAGTGAATCGATTAGAAAAGCATTGTGGCGTTATTCGGTTCCCGATTTGTCATAGTATACGAAAACAATATCAAACGACCACCCTGATATCACACAAGCACTTGACATTTTTTTATTTATTTCCCTGACGGCCAAACAATCGATGATAGTGGCCTAGCAATGTACCGATTTGTGTGCACAGCCCCCTTAGGGAGGAAGGCCGTGAAAGAAAACTTCAGGTACGCACACTGTAAACTACGGCAAACATAGCCTGAACGTGGAAGTGTACATACTGTTTGACTTGGATCATAGGCCAAGCAGAACAGGATATACAGTTGTACACAATGAAAGCGAGAGATTGTGAGGTTTATTATTCAATTACTGTACTGAATTGAAATATTCATGTATATATATATGCTGGTCATTTAAGCAAAGGTCTGAACCCCTTTTTACACCACTATTTGAATAGATGATTTGAAGAATGAAGGCAACAGCAGGCGCCGTGTGGCACATTTAATAATAAAAAATAATCACTATCAATTCCTAATACGTTAGTAAAGCATACTAGATGATTTTTGCCGACATCCAGTACGTCTTACCTTCTAGGAAAGCATTGTTCTCGGTGTTACCACGATCACTTTCACAGCAATGATTGGGTAAAATTATCTCATTATCTTTTCTGATCCAAGGTGGAGTTCCCTTTTACAGAATTCCAAATATTGGCGAATCAGGAATTCAAACCGCATTCGTAATTTGCTACAGATATCTCCCCATATCGAGATAATGGAAGACCACATAAATGGCAGTGTATCCATTAGAAGAAATCAAATGTAGAAGAAAGGAATACTGGCTCCATGAGTGTTAAACATTCATTCTACGTGTTTGTCCATTTATTGTATTCTTGATTCAACAGCAGCAAATTTGAATGGTCCCGAACAACGGGTTCTTATTTGTCATCCTGAAACTGGAATATTATGTCTGATAATTCGGTCATCCTAAATCTCCTTCCTTAAAAGAGCCTCGTTGAAATGACTTTCTCTCTTGCTTCGTCTTTGCAGCTGCAGAGCAACGTCCTCTTTAGCTGGCATCGGACAGCTGATTGACGACTTTAATATTTAGTAGTTCAAGATCAGACGCCGTGTCTTTGTGGCACTCGTCCGTATCGACGATCCACATGGTGACTGTTATATTATCGCATCTGCCAGGTCGATAATTTCTCCCGTCACCTGACCAAGCTTACGCATGCTGATTTCTGGTGCTGGCCGCAGTTCATTTTCCCGGAAGTATAGCACGTCGAAAGAGTCCAAGCATTCCAACTCAAAATCCGTGACTGGAGATGTCTGATGAGATTATTTTTTGTGCTGTAACTCCAACTCCGATACCGGTTTCCATTTCGCGGGTGCAATCGCCATTTTCCCTGTCTAAATAAAATACTCAGCTGCACCGTTCAAGAAGCACTGACGTGACATTGTTGGCAACACATACTGTTTAACCACCATTTCATTTGCATTGCACTGAATTGCAATTCGTTATTTGTCAATCACGATTTTGGGATTCTCTCACCACTAAAACATTTTCATAAGGTTCTTATTTCAAATCGTGGGACTGGCATACATGCTAGAAACACTCGTTCATTGTAAGTATGAATCACTGAGTGTCATGGTATTGATAAAGAAAGTAACCACGGAGATCAGTTCTTTGTCACGGGATACTAAACACTAACCATGACATTCAAATCTTTGATCTGGTCTTCAGCTTTCAAAGGAGTGCTTTACAATTCTTCGCTTTTCGACTGATAAACTTGTCCAGGCTGGGCCAAAATAACACCTGCCACACCATTGTTCCAATCTACACCCTCAAGTCGCACTGTGCACTTTTTCCAGTACTACGTTGCCTGATGGAGGTGAAATTGTAACAAGGTCATTGCGGCCCAATATTCTATCCAGTTACACAATAATTTCTTCTTGCTGAATGTAGAACGTAAGAACTTCTTCTTCAAATCCGAACGACAACCTTTCGATAGTGCTGTAATTACCTCAGCGCAATGACTTTTCGTGAATTTTAACAACTAGTCACGTTATAAAGGAGTTACTGGGCCAATGAAATGACGACTCTTGCCGCAGGCCACTTGAACCATAGAGACAAAACGTCGATCTGCATAATCATAATCCTCAGTCCGTCCACGATTCAGTAACCGTAAGCAGCCAAAGCAATGCTCCATCACCGAATCATGGGTACTGGTATTTGAACGATTGACGTGTTGGAGTGAAAATGTAGTGCGGTACTGCTGATTAGCCACTATCAGGAAGAGCACTGAAAACATACATTTTTGTGGACGTCTGCTTGCACAGTAACTGAGTCTGGAAATATCTTCGTACGGTCGCGTTCAACGAACGGTAGATACAAAGGTGTTGATGTACGTCCTGTTCAAGTACGGTTCCGATGCGGACGTCAGAAGCTTCTGTTATCCGTGTTGGGTGTTTCAACGGGATCAAAAGAAACAAGCACCAATCGTTTCCTTATCATCTGTATGATGTCACGAATGATTTGCTCGCTTTGGGTATTCCGCGTTTATTGCGCTGCCGATTGGACTGCAAACAAGCCTTGGATATGGGTAGAAAAGTTGGAGATAAAACGCGAGTAGCATTGGAAGCATCCCATGATACACTGATCTTTTGAAGACTGAAGCTTATTCACAATGAGAAAGCAAGTCTACCGATAAACCAAAAGACTCCCATTTCAGTGATTTGACCACGCATTTGGACGACGGCACGTTCTTGCTCGCTGATATAATCCCCACTGCGAGTTGACTGATGATCGGCAAACAGGAACCAAATGGGTCTGGAGGTAAGGATACTTCAAAATGTACGTGACATCATGTAACGCTTTTATGAGAGTCCGCTTCCAGAGTGGTAGCTTCCCATTTTCTCAACGAATAACTCAGCCTTAACCGGCAGTCATCGCAAGTTCGCATTGGTTTGTGATCGCTCTTTATTTTCATCGCAATCGGTGTGGCCTTCGAGTTTGATGTGATCTAAATGGCTGTTTTCAGCAAACCATGTTAACCGTATGTCAGTGCATACCGTTTTACTCAGATTCGTTCATCAACTAGGAGGTTAGGCATGGGGGCCTCCAAATTTATTGTAGCAGTTTCGCAACCAATTGTTGTATATATGTGAGTGGTCGGCGGATCGCTAGCATATGAAGACATGTCGGCTCACCGGATGCGTTTTGGTTAGCATCAGGATGGAATATTGATATAATAAGTGGTCTCCTATGCATAGTTCATCTAACTACATAAAATAGCAAACAATCAATGTCTACTAGTTTTACTGATCCAGTCCCAACCGAAATTGTTAAACTGGATCTTAAAAAGAGGAATGAGCTTACAAGCATGCAAGATTGAAACAATAGATTCTCTCCATTTGGAACAGGTATACTTGGGTTTAGATTGTCTTGACTGCTGAACCAACACTTTTGATGTTGCCTTACTATTCACCAAGTTTCAAATGGAAATCTCCGGGTGCAGGGATTAGATTTGGATCTGGTCCATATACAACGGCATCAACTGTGAGTTTGATTCCGGTGTACTGAACACACGTTTGAATGCCCCGGTTGCTACGTTCTCGTTTACAAAATGTTCCATGGGTGCATAAAACACAATAGCTCGGTCATGACTGACCGAGTTCACTGATTAGCTTTTATTCGGAAAATTATTGAAAAAAGGACTGGAAGAAAGAAAGTTAAACTGGCTTACGTTGATCGTAGTGCACCAGTTATATTTGGCAAACAAGGGATTATGAAGGTAGGGCTCAGTTAAGTCGATTTAGAAGAGATAGATGATCTTATGCAATGCTCACATGAAAGTTTCCAGTTCTGGGAAAAGAAGTTGTGAATGAATCCTGTAAATATACTGGTAAATTTAGTTTCTATCAAGTGATCTCTTAATCCCAATGCTTAGCGTTTTGAGCCTCATTCAGACCTAACATATCCGTAAATAATTAAGTTGTTGCTTTTATTGCACAAATACTCAATAAAGTACAATTTCTCGACTAAGTTTGTTGGAGCATTAGTTGTCGGATAAAGAAACTTCAATAGAAAACAGTGATAAGGATGACTCGTAGGCATGATACAGTTACTCTAGTTTGACTTTATTTTGAACACAAGACAATCGTTTTAATATTGGGTCCTCTAACTCTGCAATCAAATCACATTTGTCAGTTTCCTCCAATACGTGCACCTTGGCCTCTGATGACCACTGTCGAAGTAGCTAACTCATCTGTACCTTTATCACAGGAAAGTTTTGGATCACATTGAGATCCGAGCATTAGGGAGGGAGCTGAATGAATTCGACTTGGGAGCTTATTAATCCAGAAACAGATTGAATATGAACGAAAACAATATATAATGAGATTGGACAGACTTTTTTATGATGAACCTCAATTGACAAGGGATATTGGACTTCACCTTGGAAAATTACAGCTTTTCGAGAATGCGCTCCAAGAGCGTTTGTCACGGAAAACCTGTTAGGTAAGTGCAACACATTTAGCATTATCCCGAATGTCACACACAAGAACCCAAAGTCAAGACACTCATCCGATTGGAACATAATTGCATTACAAAAGGTTAATTCAACGAGCTGCACAAGATAAGAGCGACTTCTGGAAGTCAATTCCACTTTTCTGGGAATTTATTTCTTTTCTCTACATGACGAGAGATTTTAGGTGAGCAGTTTGTAGCTGCATAATTTTCAAATGTGATCGGATAAAAGGTTATCATTTATTGATGTGTTGACTTTGCTACGTGTGAAAAAATGTATGCTATTTAGAAGACTAGTATTGATCAGAATAAACACACTCATGGAAGAAACGTCGTTTACTAAAATAACGAACTTCTATATTGCTCTGCCTTCAATATTTTCTAATTCTGAGCCTTGTCTTTCGACCTACTACTCCAGGTTGCATCTATTCAATTAGTGATAAAGGAGAATTAACATTGCAGTAGGAGTAGGTATCGATATCTATGATGTTGCAAATTGAGTTATATTTCTAAATTGAGCATCATGACGCGAGAGTACGATCAATGCAAAATATGCCGTTATAATGGTACTACGAAAGCTAGAATTATTCAGACTGTTTTGTTTTCACTTCCTCTGGTAATTACGCAGTCATCACTTCGTGTGTACCCACGGTTGTTACAGTTACTAATCACAATTAGCATAGCTTAACTAAAACATGACTCAACAAACATGTTTCAAGTTACAGCATACGCAAAATGTATTCGCTCACATGCATTAACTCGCAGAGAATAGTTATGATCGCAACCAATGATACAGTCACAGTTCGACCAAGCATCCTTAACTTCATTATACTTTAATCGCGTAAAATCTGAAAATTTCTCAACCTGTGGCGGCCACGTACAACCTTCAGTATCAACCATTATGCAAGAAGTTATCACCTCATTGAGTATTAGCACTGATCTTTCTATGGGTATGCCTATAATGTGGATTATTCCCGCACGTCTGATTCCGAGAATGCTGACAGTGCACGTATGAGTATGTGACGATCGGTTCATAAGCGAGCCGAATTTATTCAGTTCATCTCAATGTAAGATTTTATCCCTCATCCATAGAAATCTCCGAACGAAAAATGATCAGCTTCAGACGTGTTAATCAATCGAATCAATTAGAAAGAGCTTGCTCAGTTGGCTCGCTTTCACCAGACAGCAGTATGTTTACGCTGACTTTGAACACCCCGTTAAGGTCCTCAGTTTGAGACGATAGATGCACAATGCTGATCGCACCGAAATGTGCCAACTGCTTCAGACTGCATCATTCAAACCTGATTAATTACCTGTTCATAATTCCGTCATGTTGTGTGTACTCATTCGTTTGATAACCGTCATAACCGTCCAATGAACCACGGAAAGCCCCAACCACGTCACCAGAGCTAATTAAAATCATTGATTCTGCTGAATTTTGTAACCCCGAGGTGTCAGCCTACTTTGATAACGTGGCAAAATATTCAATATTCTGCTACGAGATTCACTATCCATAAGAACTTACATTCATTTGATGTTTCTGGTATACGACTATTGATACCACTCGAGTCAGTTTCGGTGAGTAGAGATACCAAAACGTAATATTTTCTGAAACAGTNCTGCCAGTTTTGTCAAGCTGACATATGCATTAGAAGTCCCAAATAGAAAAAATAAAAAACTGTCCAAAGCTCATTGTTAGCTTTTACCCAACACAACTTTCAAACCTCTATGCACAGAAATAATTTCAGGGAATAAATATTTTCTTTTGTTTTCAGGCTAAGTTTGTATCATATCAAAGTCATAGTCAACGTTCTATTATGGGCGATTTACCAAAGCTAAAGCTTACCATACCCCATAGGACTTTTCCCGAATACTTTGAATAAATTCACAAAGGGAAAATAATAAGAATAATATGCATGATCACTCATGGAAGTCGAAATTTTAAGTGTTTCAATGATTTATTAAGTTGCTATTTAAATAGTTCAACTGTAGGAGCACACACTACATCGGATGGAAGAGAATTCCATACGCCGCACACTCTGACTGCAAACAAGTGATACCGGCAATCAAGGTGGCTGCTCTGGGTCTTCAGATGTGATGGATGTCCCCTGAGGTGATCATTTTGCGGTAAATTTAGCATAGAACGGCAAAGGTGATTGGGTTATTGCAGCATGTGATATGTCAAGATTAGGTCCCCCCCGAAGTCAGCGGTATTGAGATGAGTAGAGTCCCAATGTTTGCAGTCTTTCGGAGTATGTCTTTTTATACAGACCTTTTATCAATTCTGTTGCCAGCCTTTGCGGACGTTCTAGAGCCTTCTTGTCGCGGTTCAACCATGGATTCCACACTTGAACGGCGTACTGCGTGTGTGGTCGAACGAAAGCTGATAACCAGCGTGGGAACAGTGGTCTTTCGAACTGCCCGAAAACACGTCTGAGTAGTCCATCTGGCTTTAGAGCCATGTATGATGCTCTGGCACAGTGCGTGAAACATCCTACATCCTAATGTACCGTAACTCCCAAATCCCTTTCGTCAGTGGCATGCGGTAGTATTTGGTCCCCCAGAACATAGGAGAAACGAGTCTTGAGCAACATGGAAATAACTCTGTATTTGGAAACGTTGAACTCGATGTCATTGGTGAGTGTCCATCGATGGGCTGCATTAATTGTTTGTTGGAGTGCTATATAATCCTCTGAATGTGTTACAGTTCTCCAGACCTTAGCGTCGTCCGTAAATAGCAGTGTATTAGACCCAAGGACACGTGGCAGATCGTTTATAAATGCAAGAAAGAGACGAGGTCCCAGTATGGATCCTTGAGAAACCCTTCGAGCAGCGGTGATAGGATGTGATAATGAATCACCATCACGAAAGGACATGGTTCTTTGTCGGCGAAACTCTTTGTTCCAGTCCAGAACCAAACCTCTTACTCCGTAGTTGAAAAGGTTTTGCGGTAGAATTTGGAATCGATCACTGTAAGCCGTGTGTTTATAGATTTGAGAGCAGTATTCGTGAACCCGGAGGAGATAAAGAGCTGGACTAAACATTTCTGAGTACAAAGTTCAATCAATCTAATATAGACGTTTTCAGTTTATTTTTAGAGTTTCATGGAAACCTAATAAATGACTCTGAGAGCTTTACTTAGGTTAACACTGTGTCCGGAGTCTACTAAATGGGCACGAACCGCATTTGAGATTGATCTGGAATCATCTTAATTGAAGTAATCTGCCATAAAGGTAGATAATTTCTATTTATTACTACTAGCCCAGAGTGCATCACGAGCTCGTTTGAACAAGCGGACATCACCGATCAAGCCTCAAACATGGGTAGCTTATCTTTATTCCTCAGGTGTATTGGTAGTGATCCTTCGAAAGAGCAGTATAGTTGCCAGGTGTTCATTAGGGCGTTGACCTCTCCATTGCAGTGTTTTATGAGAGTTTCTGCTGAAAGCTTCCCTTTAAAAGGAATACCAATGAACTAGTTCCACATATCGGCAGTATTCATGTATGTTTGGCATCGGTTACGTTATCCAATATTGAATGAAACCGTGTTTGTAGCTGCTGATTCTGAGTATGTTAGAGATAAAACCGAGCTTATCATATATTAATTCATGTCGCCACAATGTTCGCACTCTCGACACAGGGCATCCCATCATTTGTCGCTTACGCCGATTTGGAATCGGCTAAATGTATGCACTCCTTATCCCTTACTTTCTTGCATTTACGATAGTCTGTACAGACACATTCAATTTTCCAGTCAGCGCTAGATGTAGAAAAACAACTGGATCATATTTTATGATGGGGTTTGCCTTATGTACCAAAATGAATTTTCTTTCTCGGCCCAGTTCACTATGCAAAATATAGCGCCCCGAAAATCAGTTGCAGTTGTCAGTTGATTGTTCGTAACGTCAGTCACGATAAAATCCGTTGAATCTGATCGGTGCAGTGAACTCATGGTCATTTCAGCCTTTTATCCAATGAGTTTTTAGAAAAGTGAAATCGAATTTTTCATGTACACTAGATTAGGAGTTCACTTTGTGCTCCTGTGGTTATCGGAGAAGAGATATCTTTATCAATTAATTGCTTCATGACGAACCGGACATTTGTGAAAAGTAATAGGTGATCTAAGATGGAAATAGACGCCATCTTATCCGATCTTTTGATAGTTTGCTTGGTATCAACCAATTGGACTCTACCTTTGACACTATCTGCGGGTGAATATTCATTCATATTTGGGTCAAAAGATTTTAATTTGGCAAATGGTGAAGAAGTAGTCATCAATATAATAAGACCTCAGCTTTGTGAAGTGAAAATCAGTTCAAGGACCACCACTTACAATTAAGGTCAATTTTACCGATAAGCTTTATGCCGAAAAGATATTATTTGCTTTGAGTAACATTTCTTGAAATCGGTCCCAAAAAGAATTAGTCACACAAGACGGCTCAATCCTTTGATTAATCTTTTCTTCGCACCGTACAAGCATAATTAAATTCTCACAATCTCACAATTCGTTTACTTCGGGCACGTCGATGAAATTGGAACTAGAATATCAGCCGAATATGGAGCAATCTTATTCACTTAGTTAAACTCGACAGTCTGGGTTATTTTTCAAGAGATTTTTCACGCCTCGTTCTCTAGTAAACACACATATTCCATTACTTTAGTACTTATGCGGTTGTGGATAGGAAACGAGAAAAGTGTAGCAAGAACCTGTGACACCATTTTCTATTAAAGCCGTATTTTTTTGTGCCAGACCTACTTTATAATCTTTCGTGTTCGCACATAGCAGAGTCAGTTAGTCAGATGCTGTGATCCAATCAGAACGATTCAGCTCCTCTGTACCTTTTGAAACATATATGTATAGTTTTAAGTAAAATCTATATACTTCCTCTCACGATAATTTGGTTTTGAACAGAAAATATATACTATTACCGTAAATAAAAGTGTTGTCCTTCCAATACGAATTTTCACAGTAAACTTATTGGGCCTTGTAATCTCAAGTTGTCTCATCATATAATTTGATTGCAACATCCAGCAGTAAGAACGTTCAAGATAGCCTCTATATAAGTGTATGGACCTCACATCGTGCAGTTCCCCTGTTTTGTGTCACTATTAAGGAGACCATTACCCTAGAACGTGGATAAGCAGACGGTTGTATAGGGTCTGTATCTATGAGGATGAAGCAGGGGCACAGCCCTTTACCGAGTTTGCAGCACTGATGGTAGGGTACAACGATCGTACCTCAGCACAGATAATGAGAAGTCGGAAGTTGACAGGTGCCTGCAAATGGCGACAGTGACGCTGCGAATATCGCCACTGACCTGCTTTCTTTTCAGGAGAGTTCAAGGCGATGATGAATAGAGCGCAAAGGAATAGAAGCCGCCAACGCTGCAGGAGGGAACGCGACTCCTGACCTATCTGCAAAAGTTTACACGTTTAAAGGAGTATTTATGGTAGTTATGCCAAGTGTTTGCCAGTATTTGTCACAAAAAAACAACTATGTGGTAATTTCAATCCACGCGGAGAGCAAATTCAGTTTGACAGTTACACTTGCCCTGTATCTCGAAATCTGACGAGTTGTCCGCAGTTCGATTCATGGTTCGTAGTTGAAAGGTGGATGCTGTCGGCGGAACGGCAGTATGAGGCAGGTGAGGCATAAAGGGACACATGCGGACTGCAGAACAAAATGTTAACAACCAGCGGGAACGAATGTTTCAGAGGTAAGGTTTATGGTACCCGGTGTTTCATTAGATACAATCTTCACCTATAACCCTTTCCTTTATTTTGTCGAGAAACTGAATAGTTAGTAAACAACACATTCAATATACCTATTTGGGAAAACTGGTGATGAAGCTACCTAAAACTGAGTTCAGTAATTGCATATTTCCACAGCTGCCAAACACTTTTCACGCTGGTTAATTTGCCTTCCTTGATAGCACAGTGACCGCTGCATTTTTAGGTTTGAACCTTGCTACTGTCACTCAACTTCGATAGAAACTTGCTTCGCTGTTCCATAGTACACCTATCCAAGTGAGGCCTCATGTATTTAGCCATTTCACAAATACACAAAAAGGTAAACCTAGTGTGAATGGAAGGCAAACTCACTAAAACAACAAAGCTGCGTTCCAACGGACTGCTTCCGGTGGTTCCTTATCGCTACGGGAGTATAGACGACTATATTTATGAAACTCAATTCACATAAGCAATATATTCCGATGCAGCCTTGATGGTTTCTGAGACCATCGTCAACTCTTCACAATCACACACTTCTACTACCTGATATTCAGAATTTGCATGTGTTTTGCTCTCGCGGAATAATAACACCAATTCACATTGTTCTATGGCTATGTCTAATTAGTTATCACTACCAGTCAATGAATATCACACAAACAAACCAACAAGCAAATACACACCGGCACAGCTCTCTCTCTCGATTTCTCATTCTGCATGTATGAAACATGTACTTTAAGCGTGGGATGTGGGGTGGTTTCAGGCCAAGTTGGATTGTACGCGTAGAGCAAAATGATTCAGCGCTCGTCCTCCCAACTCATGAGTGTGTTTCGGTGAGGGTTTGAGCAGCGAACACGTGTTGCGTTCCTGTGTGTGTGTGTGTGCACGCGCACGACCTTGTGCCAAATTGAGGTTCTATCAATGTAAGTCAGTGATTCACATACGATCTTCCTGCTCACCTGATGGAGTTAATCTAAGGTCAACAGGACACTGGAAAAACGGCTATAGACAAACATCATAACTCGTTTGAGAGAACTGGTACAACTTTACGAAAGCAAAGTCCGCAGTGTTAAAATTGAGTTGGTAGCGTCTTTCCAATAATCTGTTGCAGCACAATGGATGGTGTCCTTCATCTGAGGAAGGAAGTTTTGGTAATTTTTTATCAAAATAAGATCAGCATTCAGAGTCAACGTATCGTCCATCAGCCAACTGTTTTTTAGCTCATTTTGATGAACATCATCTCTACGGACTAAGATGACGATTTCATCACGATCGACGTTGCTGATTATATCGAGACAACAGAAATTATTCCCCTTTATCATTCTGTTGTACAAAATCTGAAGGCCATTCGTTATCTTTTTGTCTGTGAATCAAGTACGGGTCGGGGTGTTCTGGTTTTCTGTGACGCACAGCCTGCTTCGTATTCTGTTATCATAGAAATCGTTAGAAATTTCTTGTAAAAGCCGTCTCTTCAGCTGGGTGATCACCTATTTATAATATTGCCAAACTATGGAAACATACTTCAATTAATAGTTCATGCTGAAAGGTAAAGTTTGATACCGGCATCTACTCGACAAATGATTTTTCGAGGCCATCTTCTTGTTCACTGTTGAGTGGGAGAATGAAAGCTAAAATGCTGTGTTAGTACTGATAGAGATAAAGATATCTTTTCTCAGACACAAAACTAGTCTTACATTTGACGGGTTTCATCACCGATCGGAAGCTTTACCAGAACTGCAGTTCCATTTTAATAAATTATAAAAGTTTAACATCCACAAAAACTAATGAAAACTTGTATTAAATTTCATGGACGTGACGGATTAAAAAAACAGAATAGTCATCTGATATTCGATAATGCTCTTGGTACTGTATCAAACTTTTATCCAGAGAAAGCAGTTGGAATTCAGTTCTGCGAACGGTAAACTAACTCCCGTGTGATCATCGAGATAAGAGTTTATATCTTCCATTGGTGGTCTGCAACTCAGTAGCAAAACTTATCAGTGGTATAAATTCACATACCTAAAGGTTATACGACGGCCATATCCCCTCCTCCCACCTCGGACTCCATATGCGTTACCTCTTCCTCCGAGACGTGACATAGATAGCTTGCAGGATCATGATCTCGGAGTGAGCCACAAATATCACAAATTAAACAGTATTAAATTAGCTGCTGGTATACTGGATCAATGCATGATCAAGGCCGGGAAAGTAGATGGGATAAAATAAAATAAATCTACTGTAGTCAGGAATACGTAAATGATAAGCAAAACCTTTACCTGTCCAGAACTAAAGGGTTTGAAGTTACTTGCTGTCCACATGAGAAAAGAGTTTGCACGAAAATCAGGCGGGGAATCCATAAAGTGGCTTTTCGGAATATTACAACACTAACATGCAAGACAATCACAATTAGCATCACGAGTATCATCATAAGCGTAGGTTTGTCACAGTCAATTTCCAACTTCTAACAAAGGGATTGAACACGAAGGTTATTGGTTTGTCAAGGTAAGTGCTTCATTCTTGAAAATCAGTAAGATAGTTCAACACGTTTATCAGTTTGCCGAGGATGAGATGCAGTGTATGGGATGCTGCACTTAGTTATAACAGAAAAGGAAGTATATATAAAACGAACTATTAGGAAACGGGTGGGATTTCTTGAGTAGCTCTCTCCTCTGGAGGTGGTTCAAGTTCCCTAGTTACAATAAAGGGTTGTGGAGTATCATTTTTCCCTATGCCAAAGCCGTAATTTAAACATCGTTCATTCAGAATATATCACCATTTTTGAATTAGTTCAGTTTTACTCATGACCTTAATCGAATATAAATCATCTGGAGATTGTTAATCAGTAAGGTGCATCAAAATGTCAATCACTAAAGTTTGCTTTCTTAACTAGAGATTGCAATAAACGCAAAGCGAAGAAACACACATAAATGCAGTTTTTACGCTGGTCTACAATAGGCAGAGTTGGTATTAGGGCTTTGGCGAGAAATAGATAGATTGTACTTTATCGGTAATCGTCGTGTAAATAATGCTCGTTATGGTGTCATTTTCGCCGCCAAATTCGAGTGTCCCAATAAATTTGGAGTACCTTCGGTCAGATTTATCTGGAGGATAAATTTCGAATTCTGTTGGAAATAGCTAAAATCACAAAAGTCTCAATCGCCGTGGCTTATCATATCATAGAAATACACAGTGGATGAGTAGCTAAAAAGTGCCGTGTGGTTTGAGCCTTATGGTTAATCCATTTCGGAATCTATCGGCGAAAAATGAATATTGTCAAACATTCCATCGCTGGAACTCATGGTTTCTCATAAAAGCTACGCAACTATCATACAATGTGTGATATATTTTGACAGCTCTCGCTACGCAATTCAACGTCGTTTGGTTCGATGGCTATCTTGCTTCATCCAGGATGTATGATCGTAATGGTCACTACGGTTGATTATAATTGAAAGTGTAGAAATGTTTTTGGTGCTTCAGTAGCGGTAAAACAGAGATGGGACACAATCTACAAGCAGCGCACTAACTGGATTTGAATTTGAGTAAACGGTTGGCCTGTATCGATCGTACACGAACAACCAGTATCAGTAGACCTACTTTGGTGATCGTGCAGATCGGCCTGAACGCTTCACCGATGCTGGCACGGTCAAGTGAGCGGTTGTTGCTGTCCCCCATTTTCATTCCATCTACATTCAAACCAAATGGGATGGGCTTGAAAACGCTCGTTCAACAGTCGAATAGGGCAGTTTGTACCAAAAGAACTTAAAGGTTTAACGATAAAGCTGGTCAGGGAGTGTAAAGTGTGCTTAGCTAAATTATATAATATATTTCCAACGAAACTCTGAAGATGCCGATCTATCGCTTCCCGTAATCTGCAACCTTTCTGAAGGATGGATGAATACACTAGTTTCTACTTGGTTATCTCTTCATGCATTTCTGTATGAATGAATATGGACATCTGTTTTCAAAATATAGCTATAGTCAATGAAAAACACTTAGATTTTTCTCATTTCTTCACATCGTAAATTGGGCAAACACATCCAGATTGTTCCAGTGACTGTGCGTTGAATTAAGGCCGTATTGTATGGCAGATTTCCGAAACTGTGTTCATTTGTCTCTTTTCTCGCCCGGGTTCCCTTTTGTGCATGCTACATACATAAAACCCATCTGGAGGGTGTAAGCGAGAGCATCGAACAGCTGGAATCCTTCGTATGAATATTTGTGTGGTCTTTGTTGATCTGACCTCACAGAAGAGTGGGACTCTTGAAAATGTATCAGTCGCGTAAATTATATCATCTACTTAACACAAACGAAAGGCCTATTTTACTTCCTAACCATCCACTTCTTCAGTTGTCAATTTTGCCAAACATAGATCGGTCAAAAGAGAAAACAAAGGGAGGTTACATCGCAATAAAGTCTCCATCTAAATGTCTCTTACCATCAACCTGGAATCACTCGTGATTTGTAGATGAAGAATAAATTGCCGAAGTCCGCAGTCGATGTATCAATCCTCACCCACCTGCCTCTAATGTGCTAGCATAGATGGTCTGTGGTTTTCTCGTGAGATTCTTTGGAGAAAATGTGCTTTTCAGATGCATCCCGTTGCCTTACGGATCAGACTTTTGAGTCAAAGGCTTTGGTTAGGGTTCCCAAAGAAAAACGTCTTCGTCGGTGTGGGCTACCGCGAAGTATACCATGCCTTAAAGTCTTAGGCACCCATTTAGGAAACCATCTTTCCCATATAATCCCAGGTGCCTCCTGTTTATGAGACCAATCGGATATCACTCGGCGTTCAACTAAAAAGGTCAACCACTCAGAGGTTATCAGATTATTGGAACCAAAATCTCCTTTTCACTAAGTTGCGCTCAATGTCCGCACACTCTATCATACCGGTTAACAAGCTACCCTTGTTACCTTCCATTTAGATGTATGCTGTGCCTCCGAAACATGCGTACACGACCCTACTTCAGTCATCTCCCTCCGTTCTCCAGAGCCAGCATCATCCTCACGCTTCACTCTGCGTGTATCAGGCGATTCGGTTTCCAAAGCTCCCGGTGTTGCTGGTATTGGGATTGCACTGAGTGCCGAGGCCGAACGTTCACTCCTCGATTGGATCCCAGTTAACAGCCGACTTTCCGCTGCACATCTGGATGATTCATTACGGATAAATAGCTACAGAACGAACCGTCGATGTTTGTTCGTCTTATCCTCCTATGTATCAACTGATTGCCGTTCGCCAGAAGTGAACGATAAATTCTCTCTCAACTGCTCCAAAGTGCTCGGTCAACGGACATAGTGGTGGTCGCTGGAGACTTCAGTGCTCAAGTTGGATCCCTGGACGAATCAGTAGGACTACTTGGTTCACATGCAATCCCAGCTATCCGGACTGACAACGGAGAACGCCAACTCCAACTTTGCGCTGACAACGGACTGTTCCTATCAAGCACCAACTTCTCTCAATCCAGATCCACGCCAATTACAAGCTTTTCAGCATAGTTTTAGTGCTAGTGGAACCATGCTCGGATGCGTTTTGCACCTTCAAAGTGTAAAATGCTACTTCAAGGTTGGATTGACCCAGCCCCCAACCTCACCCTCATTGGGGAAGTAGTAGACGAAGTGGACAAGTTTTTATATCTGGGCAGCTATATCTCACTCGGCGGACGCGTCGCAGTCGAAGCATCGGCGCGCATAGAAAAGGCTCGGTTGGCATTTGCCAACTTGAGACATTTGTGATGCCGTCGAGACACTCGGCTGTCTGTGAAGGGTCGCGTATATACTGCAGCAGTTTGGCCAGTCCTCGTCTACGGTGCAGTGACTTGGCCACTACGGGAATAGGATAAAAATAGATCGTCGGGGTTCGAACACCGCTGTCTACGTCGCATTGCACGAGTCTGGTGGGGTAACCGGAGGAGCAATGCTGAGGTTATACGTAGAGTTTTAGGCAGTCGCGGTCGTCCACTGGATCAAGTGATCAACCTCCATAGATTACGTTGTTTGGGACATGTGTTACGCATGTCACCAGATGGGTTGCCACGGTGAGCGATATTTGCCCAGGCAGGCAGCGGTTGGACAATGGTTAAGGGCAGTCAAACTAAGACCTCGCATGAGGGTATGGAACTCCTAATCTGGAGACTGGGACACATACGTTTCGTTAGGCTCCCAGGCTGCGGACCCTGAGATGATGGTCACCGATGGTTACAGACACTGAGTGATATGGTTGGATGTCGCAAACAGTAGCGCTCGTGCATCCATTCCCTCTAACATCAATCTATATGAATTCTCCATATTCCGCTTAAATTTGCTTTCAACATTCCAATCTTCATTCTGCTCCTTTATCCAAATGAGCAACCAAAAAACCAGCAACTATGACCGGCGCAGGGAAGTTCATGATTAATGGTTGTAAAAACTGAACTGAACTGAACATCTAGTAAAGCCACAGTATCAGAAAATTGAAAGTATTGCATATGCCTTTAATTCACAGTTCACTTGTGAAAGTTTCTAACATATTAGGCACCCGTTTCGGTTTTCCGTGATATGATGAATTGTGCAGAGCTGTGATCAACAGTAATCTTTGTTTGTGTGTTTCCGGCAGACAACCGCGTCTCCATATATGAGCTCCAACTGTTTTTCATTCTCTTCTCATCAAGAAGGTCAACCGAAAAGAAACACTTTTATTTTAAGCTTTTTTGCCTAGTAAAACTAGTCAATTTTATTACCAAACTTTTATTAGCAGTCAAAGTGATGTCCACAGTGTTTTTTTGGCCATAATATACGTATCATTCAAAACTATCAAAACTTGATAATAAGTAAATGATTCATGGAATGTAAGGATGTCTGATGAAGAAGCATACTTATAATTTATAAATTACCTCAGCGCTTAATAAAAGAAACTCTCTGAACTGCCATGGAGCACTTCTAACCCAAAGAAAGTTCGTTTCATAACTGCCACTTCAAGCCAAAGGGTCGAGGCAGAATTGTACAGCTATTCTATGTTCGTTATGAATAATCAGCTAAGTATATGCACGAAATCAAACAGAATTCGAACCCACCAGCAAGAGGTCGCTATTCCCATACCATTACAGCTGCCTGAGCTAACCCTTTCTGTGCGAGAAGAATGCGATGTGCAACATCCATCCTTGACGCCGCCAGGCGAAGTTGACAAAACAAGTGTAGATTTTGTGTTGTGTCTTGGTGGACCTCTTCTTTTAGTTTGTGCATCAGTAGGATGACCACTAGCTGACATGGTCTCACACGTCCAAAGAAGCTGAGGAAAGAGTGCTTTATATGGAGCTGTATTGTCGTGATACCGAGGGCTGGCCCGGATATGATTCCAGGTATGTCTAAAGAGTTTACTCGTCGTCTGCACCATTTGTGATTTGAAAAGCTCACTCGAAGGACACTGTAATTTAGTTATTGCATTGCTTAGACCATAATAAGTACGACCTACGTGAGCCATCCAGAGGTACTACCTGAACTATCTGTAGTATTCCCATCATAATAATCTCTAGGACGAAGTCCATTATCAGAGGCCATATTTTGATGAAGGCTTTAGATCATCCGTTTGTTCCCTGAGTAAAAATAATAGCTATTGTTTGGTCCAGGCTATGAGCGTGATCCTCTTGAGTTTTTTTTATCGCCGGAGCTTTGGTTTTTATCACACTTTATCTATGGATATACATTTGTATCTATTACGGTGACCTCAATGAATACCTATAACACGCTCAGTTTAATATCAATCCGAATATACGTGGGAGATATACACGACTCGTCCTTACGTGCTTTTTTCGTTTCGTGAGAAATAAGGTTAAAGGGGTCATCAGAAATTCAATTGGTAAACGAAGAAAACATCGTACTAGCTGAAACGTTGCACTTGAGCACAGTAACCTGAAGAGCACTGGTTTTCCTATCATTTTGTCGTTGAATGTCTCCTCAATCCTTTCTTAGTTATCGGACATCGATCTTTTGATTCGCTACGGAGAGTGGTCCAAAATTTGTGTGCTAACTTTCCAAGAATCTTGGATACAGGAATCGGTCGAGGATGAATTGGTTGGCCACGTTTCTCGTATTACTGTGGAATGTAAACCGCGTTTTCTCTTGCATTACTCTTCAATCATCAGTTCAAATCTGTACATCACACCTGATTGTAATCCTACTGAGTTGTCCATCTTCCTGGATATATTCTAACCAATTATGTGGGGTAAATCTGTCACATCTGTTTTCATCGTTTCTGGTGATTTCAACAAATCGGATGTGAGTTTCTACATACTAATGTCTCCAGAACATTGTTAGTTTTTCCGTTTGGAATGATAGACCCTTGGACTACTTTTTCGTTAACCAGCCGTCTTTTTTCGTGCCTTCAGACGTGCACCAGTAGGGAATTCTGATCATTGTATAATAAAAGTTTTACCTACAACACGCTGAAGACGAATCCTCACGAAGAACAATGCACGTAAGATACGCATACGACAAAATCATCTGACCACTTTGATGGAATTATAATCCATGGTTGTCGGAACGGACTTACAACTATATTCCGATCCCGATATTTCAGTCTTCTGTGAGAACCTTAGCAATTATCTCAACTATTGTTATGATGTGTGCTGCCCTCAAGTAAGGATCCACCGACAGCCCAGCCGCTTCATCTCTGGTAGACTAAAACGGTTTAAAGGCTGAAATAAATGGCGTATCGCTGAAAAGAAGCTGACTGTCAAATCTATCAACTTTCATATCAGAAGCGATCGCAGTCAATTTCATGTTGACACTATGCTAGGGGACGAATCCTGCTGTCAGCTATGGAACGGAATGAAGTTTGCTCTTCGATCGTTAAACTTTACCTACTGCAGTCTCATGTGGCATCAATGAGCTCAACAAATATTTTTCTTCAGTGAAAAATGTTGTGCGAGCATTACCGAGTCCAAATACAACGTCACTTGATTATCATTCTCCTGTGATTGTCACAACAGAGAAAGTTTTAAGGGAGTTGAATGCTGTCAACAGAAACAAATCCTCTGGTCATGATGGATCATCCCGTGGTCTTAAAACCAGTGCAAACCACCTCGTAAAGCCCGTTTCGTTCATATTTAATACATGTCTGTCGGAAAGTAGGCTAGTTAACACATGGTGTGATTTTCGTATCACTGCAGTACTGAAGAAAGAAAAGGGTAAGTTTCGGCCTATCGCTTCATCTTCAGTATTACTTAGGACTTTTGAGCGAAATATTATTAAGCACCTATCCTCTAATCTTGATTTTTGTGATTCCAATTGGTTTGCTTATTGTAAGCGTCGCCCTAAATTAGATGCAGTGGATTTTCTTATATAATCTGTGTTATCCACTTTAGGCCAAAAACACAAATGTGTTCTTGTTTTTGTGGACTACACAAACGCGTTTAACACTGTTGACAGAAACATCTTATTGACACTGTTATAACAACATAATCTCTCGCCACTTCTTTCGAATTGGATGCATGACCACTTTAACGGCCGACTACAATTCGCTTGTCTCAATGGTATTAGGTCTTCCACTGTTCCAGTAAACCAAGGTGTAATGTAGGGTGCAATTTTATCCCCTTTTCTGTTCTTTTTTTACATCCAACAATTGCCAGTCACCCCGATGGTTTTCACTTTTAAATTCGCCGATGACACATTAATTGGTTGTGCATCTAACAACTAAAATTCTTCAATCAACCCTCTTCAATCAGCGTTAAGTTCCATTTCTGAATGGTCCCATTGTGTTAACCTTTCTTTAAACCCAAACAAATGCATTGACATTTTGTTTTCCATTAACCGTAGGCCATCATCATTTTCTGGATCATCTGTCCCCAACATCTTAATCAATAACATACAAATTTGAAAGAATACAACACGCCAAATAACTTGGTTGCTTTCTGTCTGCTGACCTCAAATGGTCCTATCACGTAGAACAAACGTTTCAAAAAGTTAGAAAGTTGACCTTTTATATTTTACGCCTTCGATATCTGAAGGTGCCATCGTACATCATTAATAAATTTATTTTCTTGTGCGTTTTATGCCATTGAGCCTACTGCTCTTCCGTTATCTTCCCCTGTTTGCTGACTCAGGATTTCATATTGATCAGACGCTCTCTGAAAAGTATCTTAGGATATGGATGTGTATCTAATGAGGCGCTGGTTGACTCCATTGTCAATCAACACCTTCAGGTTTGACACGGCTCCATCAGCATGCTCATCCATTTCAAACTTTGGAATTAGAAGCAACAACGGTTTTGTANATTTTACGAAGAATAGAAGCATTTTCACCGATAAATACGGGTTTCGAAACAAACCGAAGCTTTGGATGCCTTCATTCGGTAAATTTTATTTCTTCCCAAGTGTTGTTCCTGATAAAATCATCAGCGTACTAGATCCTTCTTTGGTCATTACCGGAGAATAGTTTGTTTGGTGTAAGTAAACAACAACACACTCAGCGCCGTGGGTAGACGTGTTACCACTGTTTGTCTGAACTTTACTTTGCTTGATTTATGACTCTATTTTGTCTCATCGAATAATACTACAGTCAATCTCCTGCTATGTCACTCCCCTCGGGAATTCGAAAAAGTGGGTAACTTTCAGGAACTGCGATGTAGCATGTTATTCAGTAGTACGAAAATTCGGTTGGGAGATCAATGAAAAGTACCTTAATTCTGTTACTTGTTCCCAATGTTTATAATTATGTACCGTTTATTTATAACAGGATTCAGATATACTGTCCGGTGTATCCTATATGTATCGATGAAATTGAAGTCTTTTAAGATGCCCTCGGCTTAATATTAATGCATTGCATCTGGTATTTAGCCTACTACCCACCTATCGTCAGGGGAATTTCTTCTAACCCAAATAGCACATATTATTGCCAGATATTTCACCATTCTTTTGGAACGTTAGGTTAACTACAGAACTGAGTAGATAGCGTCCACCATAACATTCAACTGTCTTAACTATAATAATCACAACATCAATATTAACCTATTCGACGAAAACAAGGATGAAACAGATCGAACACAGTGAGAACCTGGGACAAAAATCGCATTCAAATGAAATCAGGTCATCTAAAATAAGTGAAGTATCCGTTACGGAGTATAGTCGGTACAATGACTTCTTTCTCATATCCCCAACTGATTGTTCACTGTGCAATGTGCTCATAATTTTCAAGTGAAAAATGTGTAGTATTAGCTCTCCACGTATACATTCGTTGGTTCGCTTGTGTTGTAGCCATTGTATGTTCAAACCGATTGATGTATTCGTTGTGGTCAGCATCGGCAAACACGAGCATGTGATTCACAAGTTAAAAGTGTATTGCTCAAACAGTCAGGAGCGCGTATGACATGGGTCACGATGGCCTTTGACCAGTGACCTGTCTAATTTCATCGGTACTCTAGTAAATATGTGTGCGATTATCGTTCATTCACACAGCTTTTATGGATCACTCGGATCTGACATCATACTCCACACGCTCGGTTACCAGACCATCGCGATTATCGTCCACCCGTTTGCACGCTAGTGCGGCAGAGCACCTCGAATAGTCGTGGCTTTAGTGACCACTGCAAGAAAAATGACCTTATTTGAGTGCCACACAGAAATACAGAAAAAATTTCTTTGCAGATTACAAAGATTTATTTTTAGCAATCATAAATCGTCGTTTGTCTCAGCCTGGCTCCCCTTTGGAAATCAACAAGTGCACTGTTCAGATTAATTGTACACTCTTGTAGCAACCCGAAATCCGAACATTAGCCAAGGCAAACAGCTTCAATAGATCCAGTAACTTCTGTGCTTCTCTAATTGAGATAACGTTCGGTGCATTCATTGTTTCACATTCTTTTTCTTTGTGGCGCTTAGCTTGACACGAAACGTGTCCATCTAGTGACTGAAAAAGAGACTTGATGCAAAATTGTCAACTAACCCACTTCCTCATCAACTTCTAAACAGGTAAGTTCTTCTTCAAAAACCAACGGTGATAAATTTTCTCTAGGCCTGCTCCCACGAAGTAGTAACGTGACTCTTTCTTTGGGTTTCGTGGATCTATGAACTGTTTTTCCTTTGAGACTTGATGTCCTTGCTGGGAGCTACCTGTAATCCAAAGCCGTATCATCTGCATTGAAAATATCAGCCGGCGTATCCATGGGTCAACTACGGTAACTCCGCTCGAAACTAATCCACTGCATCACGTGGTACTTCCAAACTTCCCCCACGAACCTACAAAGTGATGCATATGAGTTGCTTGTCTCCTAATCTGTAGGATTTAATCCCTCATCTGCCTGACCAGGAGCGACACCAACTTTTGGAAGACTTGAAGTCACGATGATTCATTCTTCGTGCCAGCTGGATTACCTTCCTACAAATGACTCTCTCCGCCATAAGGAACTCTGTGCGTAACAGTAAACTAAACCAAGGTTGCCGCATTTACTGGGCAGAACTTCTCATTGTTTCTCAAATGACATCTTTCCAGAGATGCCCCAGTGTTCACAAATTATCCGACAGTGGTTCGATGGGATATAACATTGCAAACAGTTTTTCTTGAAATACTAAGTGATTCGGCAACAGAGCTCTGAGTTACACTTGTATGATTCAGCATTTTCAACTGAACTGATTTCCAATACATTCTAATCGACAGGCGCTTGCACATTTTGAAGTCAAGTGATACTGTCTTCGATTGTTGGCATCGGTGTCTTACTCACAAAGACAGTAGACAGTGTCGTGTTCGCGTAACACTAGGTGAAACGCCATTGGCTGAGTGCGACATTGCGAGGTGGCTAGTCAATGGCCGTCCCGGACATTGGCAAACGACCAAGTGAGTAGGTATCAGGAACTGTAATATATTGAGGGGTGTAACATTGCATAGTCATAAACAATGTTATTACGCATGCAGTTGGTTTCGGTTTTTCAAAAAATGGGAAGGTATTAGAAAATGCGACTTCCCAGGGGTGTGACACGGCAGGAGATTGACTGTATTACTGAGGTCGTGTTTGATTTCATTCCCTCGAAGGAAAAATCCGGACCAGAACAAGAGAACCCTCAGGAATTACCTTAGTCTTATTTATATATGCTCAAACCTATCGGAGAAATCGAAGCCGTCCAAATGGAAGGAAACTTTTTTTTACTTGGAGCTCCAATCAATGAAACCTGGTCAGAATATCTCCAGAGCGGATGGGAACCTGCGACAAGAGTCTGAAGCCCACTAGATCAATATTGTCCAACAGAGCCTTATCGATTTTTGCACTTTAAATATACACATATTCCTCAAGTTCAGTCAAATATTTTTGCAACTCAGAAACTAAGAATTGACTTGTCTTGCGGTTACACAAGCTTTCTTATAAAACGCATTGTTGTACTCATAATATTTGAGCAAACGGCTCCAGTAAATCAAGTGTTTTCATAAAAAAACAAGTATTATAGTGATTCTGATGCTGTAAGCTTTTAACACCCGGATTTATTAGCCGCTGCACATAGATACAGTCTCAAAATGATAGATATTTAATCTCAGTGACCATTCCTACTGAACATTATTAAACTGCGAATGTAAACATTATATATATATTATGAATTCAAAGGAATTGTGCATCCCAATTTTATCTACAGACTAATTGAATTATGTGCGATAAATCACATACAATCAACCTAACTTCGAAAGAGGCTTTACAGAATAGTCAGGAATAACAGTTTGGTGGGATACTGGACCAACCTTTTTGTGACTCACGTTGATATTCGCAGTCGAGAATTTGTTAATGCTTTCTGAATTGAAGTCAGAAGACTGTTTGTGTGATAATCAGGCGTGTAAGTGTAAATAACCAATCAGTCTTTTTGAATGATATATCTGACCACTAGATGAGTTTATAATCTTGAATGGAATATTTTTAAAGGTTGATTGTCTGAGAAATTTACCTGGAAATCACAAACGCATAATCACTCCTTAAATACCCACTTTCATCCAGTATTCTAAATTTCACATCATATTCTCCTACTGAGGGCATCCCTATTATCTGTATGAACTTCCGGTACTTAAAAAAGATATTTTGATGACTGTCTGGTAGTAAAATCCACAAACACCGTGAGAAAATGAACGGTCCGTTAAGGTGGGAGAATAGAGTGAGTGAAATGAGTGCTTACTCAGAGTTGAAAATTTGGCATCTTGTAAAATTCGCACGCTCTTCCTCAAAATAAAATCAGCACTAATATTCGCTCTAGTTTTGCTCCTTCGATGCACTGATGGTAATGCCTAACATGTAAGTCTCGTGTTGAGAATGGTGGATGACTTGCCCAATCCCCGGAAGAAAATCGGGACTGAGGAACATAATGCAGTATTGGAAGAGAAATTCTGGATTTATTGTATTCACGAAATTTATTTTGAGCTTCCTTACCAAGCAACGTTTACTGCGAGGAAAGTGAAATGAGTAGCCTGGAGTTCAACCAATCACAACGAACGAAATGCAAGGTTACGTTGTGCACTCTATCATACGTTTACCATTCGGGGTGTGAGGCATCAAATTAATTATTGGTTAGTAAAATCTGTGGATTATATGCTGTTTGTACATTGATATGGTCAATACAACAGAAATATCTAACTAATAAACGTGTTGACCATCTAGCAGATGAAGAGTTCCGCTATCCACCAGGACGTTTGCTGTTTATCGTTAGTCAAAGTTAAAGTCAGAGTTTTATTATGGGAAATACTTACAAGCGGTTGCTTATCTGGTCCCATAGGGTTTAGTACAGATGAATCGATTCACAGTTCATACCAAGTAGATGAATGTCACAAGTTGTCCTTGTTTCGTGCACTTCTACGGATGTTGAAATTTAAGACTTTTCAGAGCTTCATCCAGTTCCTGCTTGAATGAATCAATTGTGGGTGCAGAAACAACTTGTGGTGGTAGAGAATTCCAAGTAATGCACACTCTGAGGGCGAATGAACGACGCCAGCATTCCAGTCGGCATTTTTGGAGCACTAATTTGAATGAGTGCCCCCTCAGGTGAGTGCTGGACGACCTAATATATTCATGGCAAAAGCATACTAATTTTGGAGTGTTCGGAAGTGAAAAGTAACATTTGTGAATTAGTCTCCGACTGAAACAAAACAGTTTCTGTGCAGTATCTTCTTAATTTCAGCTGTATTTTCCATGACCCATCATCAGTGTCATGATGAAGCACTCGATTCATATTTATTTTGTGTTAAACTGACCGCTAACCATTCGCCATTGCCGGTTATACACATTCTTTTTCCTGACTAGCTGCAATAATGCTTGGGGGAATCAGGAGCATGGCGTTTCCATATCTAATCCATTCATATAATTAAAATAAACATGGATTCAGGGCATTCAGAAAGCTAAACTCTGGAATTTCAAACGATCAGTCAATCAGCATCCTAGTAGAATAGGTAGTAAAATTGAATGGGCGAAAACCTATCCTCGCTGAAAAATTCCTTTAACGGAAGGGTAAGCAAATCCTATGATCACATGTCAGGAAGTAAATACATTTAAAATAAGTTTAATAGGATGCTGATATTTGATGTGTTATAGCTCACATAAACTTTGGAGTTTCAGGGTGCCATTTTTGTTGCTAGAATGCATATATATGAACAAAAGTAACCCAGTCAAATTTGCGATACAAAGTACTTTTCGCTGCTGATTCGCTTCACAAATTATGGTCAAAGGGTTCATAAATTGCTTGGTTGTGACATCATACCTGATTTTCAGTGATGAAGAACGGGACTTTTGCACAAAACACACCGAAGGTTTGATACATACTGATTCCTGTAGAGAGTCCTAGTTCAAGGTTTGATGAGCTTGGGGAACTTTACGATACTAATTTAAAACTAACTGCTAAAACCATACCCACGATTGCTCATGATTAGAAACGATGAATCCAAAATAAGAAAGAAAGCGTGTGTCTATGTGTGCAATGGTTTTATAATATTAAATAAACATACATGGAGCTGTTTAAAACAGATCCCCGGAAAATCAGACAACCTTGTTTTGTCCGTCGTTTGCTTTCCAAATTTTGGAAACATTTTAATTGTATTTAAGATATAGGTAAGTGTTTACCTTTGTAGTTGTCGGATCTAATGGACCAACTGATGACCACAGAACCAACATATGATCAAGGTGAAATAGGTAATGCTCGTCTGTTCCGCTGTGCTCTTCTTTTTACAGTGGCAACGTAAGTATTCCTGGAGAATACGTCTGAAATAAAGTTATCAGCCGGGCTGATTTATATTCATATTCACAAATAAATATACAGGATCAATATCCAACGGGATGTAAAATGTCAAAAAGTATTCCATGAATACCTGTGTGAATTACACGTTTTCGAGCAAATTACCGCATGTGCATTGTTTTACTAGTGGCAAAAAACATGAACTCATAACTGAGATATTCACGATTTGTTGAGAGTTCTGCTGCAGTTAATTATTAAACGAATTGTGTCATCGATTAGCGCCATGTGCATCTGTTTCTAACCAACCAATTTCGGCTGCATCCCATGCCATCTGTTCGTTCCGATCCGAAAATGGCAAGGTGAACTGCAATATAGCTAGCCACTCAGAGTTGGCTCATTTCCACCGGCCAGTTTTTTCCTGTTGGTGAAAGTGATAAATGGAGCCTGACAAAACTGTTGACAAGGACAATATTCCGTGGCTAGACAAATATACTTAAGCAAAATCAGCAACCGTCATTAGGACAAATCAGCACGTAAAGTATGCCACTGCTCATTTAGTCAGACATGGAAACAAAATCGAGGGCATGCAAAGGCGGTGATTGAAAACCGTTTGGCGAAATAAGGAGAACATGTTGGGCACAATGCACCACGATGGCATAATTCCGCCCAGACGCCCATCGTGTTTGGTGAGCGAAACAGAACGCGTGATAAAAAATCATGCCAATCAGCATTTCGCACATTCTTCCAGTCGCTTTTCTCAACCAATTCACTGTTTCACTGTATATTTTCATCCCATATCGAAAACACACATCTTGATATGATATGATATTTTCATGGCCGGTTGCAATATGTGTGAGTGGGCGCGATGTAATTAATCGAAAACAAACTTCTTCTGATTTCCAAAATATTCTTTGACCCGTAAAACCTGAGGATATGGAGCAAAATGTCTTTACAGAATTTTTCAAGACATCCATTCGCGCAGTTTTACCCCTAGTTATTTTTTCATTTTTGAGCCAGTGTTTACCAATGGGTGCTTTTTGAATCTCTCAGCTGCCGCACAGATTTTACAATTTTTGAATCCTAGATTCCAACCAAATTCTACCTTGTTTCCTCAGGACATTTGTTGTAGGATTTTCATACTATTGATTAGTGAACATTCTCCAACCGTGCTAATATCAAAGCACATCAGACTGCAGAAAAACATCGGGACTAATGTAAACAGTTTGGCGAGGTAGTATTCTGAAGACTGGAATAGGTAAAACAATTCAGATTTTCCTTAAGCCCCTCTGGTAGCTGTGAAAACGATACGAAATAATCATCCAGTACCAGCCCCTATTTCTTATCTCAACCCGTTCGGAGAGAAACACCTCTGTATTGATCATTTATTTGTTTTCGATTCTTGCACAGTAATAATGTAGAGCAGGGCGGACGCGGTATTGCATTCTGCAAAACCAGTAACCCACATCTATTTTCACGAATCACCTCACTGGGATACTTTTGAGAGCTGGCTCTGATGGGTTCATAACATCGATCCAAAGACCCCAACTACATGTCACCAAGTTGCAGTCAGGTTTTATGCATATTTTCACTTTTTTCCGAACTGGAACATACAACATTTAGACATACGCATGCATGGCTGTTAGTTGTAACCAATTAACCGGCTCACAATTTGGGACTGAATGTCATCCGGACCGGTTAGATGAGGCATCGGACATAGGAAGTTATGATATGCGAACTGGTCTAGTATAATCTTAATAGTTACTAATTGTACAATGTATTTATATTGAACATCCTGCGGTTGAAAGCCGTCGCTCTGCTCCGGCTTGTTTGTACGAAAGTGCCCTGTATCAAACATATTTAATGCAACGTGCATCCATTGAAAGTAATAATTACACTTAACCAGACGGGAACCACCAGTCATCTTTTCCAATATGGCGGTTTCCAATTCCAACAACTTATTTTATGTAATGCAACAGTCAATGTTTCTCTGTAGTATAGGCTTCGGTACAGAATTACGGTGGCATGGTCTTAACACATGCGGTTTTGTAGTCTAGTCACAATAGATACAGTGGGAATCCACCGCTCCCCTCCCCATTGTTTATGCAAAAGCAGTTTGTGCAAGCATTCAAGCTCCTGTGGTCGGATTGCCAAAAAGTGACCCTCTATTCAATATCCGAAAAAACGATAATTACTAGTAGGAAATTTTAACTAATCCATGCTATTTTCCACAAGCATCAGGCACTGTTGATGGTCTTCAGTGTGAGTCTCACTCCTAGGGAGGTAGTTAATTCCCCACCAGTTGAATACACTTATAAGCGATGTGATTTGGGACGAGCATTGCTGAGCAGATATTAGGAGAGTACAGTATAGCTGACAGGAATTCCGGGTTGGCTATGAAGCAATAGACATTTAGTTCAATCTAGCTTTTCCTCCGATCGTGATTTCCGTTTTCACCTTTTATTTTTACCTTTTAATCGAATATATAAAAATGCCATTTTCATGAAGGGAGAAGCGACCAATTAAACGGTTGCCTTACAATATATAATAGGGAAAGTCAGGTGGCGTTGGTGTCGGGATTCGAACAGACGTCCTCCAGAGTGAAAATTCGGTAGCGATTCCACCGGGCCACCACCGCAGGGGTGGGATTCCGGAATTTGACCGTGTTCAAACCTATTGATCGTCAGATGATTGTCGCAATTGCTGTTGTCGCACGACTTATTATTCCGCACCCCTTTTATCGCATTAATAAACCTGTAAGTTGTAATACTAAGGCAATGCTCGTTGAAAGCAGCTCAGAAAAGAATCGTCATTATGATTCATTGATAATTTTGAAAGTTTTCAGCTAAAGCATCAAAGAGGATGGAGAATAGCCGTGCACAAAACAACGCACCCGTGATATCTGCCTCTAGCATTTCTAAGTTAGACATTTGTTTTCTGTTTGGAAAATAGTCCGACCTACTTTGTTCAATTCACTTGATGAAACTCATAAATAAATCCTTTTAATCTGATGTTTGGTTACATGTAGACACTAGGGATGAAAAAATCCCAATAGTTATATTTACCTTACACCGGGTGGATAGGTTTGGTTCGTGTGGAAGACGAGCGTTAGAGGGTTAACATTAACAGTTGGGTATGTAAATGAGTAAAAGTGCTATCCTGTGGTGATAATCAGGGGGTTAAGATTAGGCAGAGAGTACTCTGGAGGTTAAGCCTTGGAATCTTGCCATTGCCAGTCATCTTTTTCATGTTATGTATTCTCGGAATCGTTGAATATCACTCGCAAATTGGTTCAGCTTAACTTTCGTGACTACACTTTCAATTTTACTTTCATTCCAAATCTGCGACATCTCCAAAGTTACAGTATTTTGTTTGTTGAGCAGCCTTCAGTTGCCAATCAAAGACTGAATGTTCATCAAGAACAGTGGAATCCATAACTATAAAGGGAACTATTTAGAAACGGTTAGTGAATACCTCGCAATCGTTGTGCTTTACTCAGATTCATTTTCTGAATGTTTTAGTGTCATGTCTTTTATCACACTGAATAGGAATTTGAAAAAAAGGATATCTTGATGTTAAGTCAGGCTATTTCCTATATGCATTCAACTTGCAGCTAATTTGGAGTAGTAGGTCGGTTTACCAGATCATCAACTGTGTCGCCATTTGTTGCTGTCACATCAAGTGGGATGATTGACTGTCTTTGAAGTCCACTTCTGAACCAATACGAATAAGTATCTCTGGTAACTCCAGGTATGAGTTGGTGGGCACAGTGGTAACGCACACATGCGGTTGATCCGAAGTTCAAAACACTCGGGATATCACGTGGCTATGCTGAGCTGACGAGCTATAATGCAAGTGAAAGTCCAGTGTATAGTTGTCTATAAATAAACTCAGAGTTGTGGTTGATGTATTCTGAAAAACGGACGCTCCAATTAGATATTTCTAACTTACTTACCATGGTACCATTTCGTGTTTGTTTGCTTCTAACACAAACCATTCTCGATCAATCTGGTTCACACCTTGATGATTATAAGTGTCCTGAATGCACTTGTAGTCTTCCACAGTCCACTTAATAACTACGATTTTCAGTTATCAGTTATGACCGCAAAATGAGATCACATTCAATAACTTTTAATTTTAACTTTCATTAGCAGGCAAATTGATTAATAAACGGCGTTTTCTTTCCGTTAACGCCGCCAATGGGAAAATGTCCAGATCGCATCACCTCACGATTTACTACTTCGTCTAATAGTGCCTACCCCTGTTTATTGCCCGTATAGTTTCCTCGACTTCCCGAGGAATTCATCAGCCGATTTTCTGTTGTTCCCAGGAGCAGCCTAATTGCAAAGCTGTATGGCCATTAAATATCTTTATATTTAACGTGAGAGGTTTGCCCACTAGGTTCTTAATTACTCAATCCTCCGAATGCCCACTGTTGCATATGAAAATTTGTCGCCTCTACCTGTGGCCCGCATTCCGACGAACATACAAGTTGGCTTGACATAGCGTTTGTGCATTCTAGATGAATATTTTCTTTTGTTTGCATATTTATTCTCGTTTGCTAATTCATTCTGAAAAAATGCATTGAAAGTTTGTATTGATTTGCTGCGATAGGCCACTAGTATCGACCTTTTACAAACTTAATAGAATATTACAAAAAATGCAAGTATTTTTCTAAAATAAATCCTACCCATTTTAAACACTGACTTGAGAAAATCGAATGAAATATTTTGTGCAACTGTAATATTTACAATTCATAGCACGGATTTCTGAACACTGTCACCTTGTCCAGTTGAAAATGATCAACTTTAGTTAGCAAGGTTAGGTTCAAGATTAAAATTTCTTCGGACCGTGTAAGATCAGTCACCACACCGAGGACAGAAATTCGGCACAATATTCAATACACCAGAAATTTTATTTAATGTGACTTTGATGTTATTATCAAAGATCGTTTCGTTTTTCATTTTTTGCTTCCTTTTATTAAACACAAAATGATACAACTTTCAGGAAGAGGAAAGCGGTCGATCAAACGGCTGCCATACAGCACGTAATGGGACAGTCAGGCAGTGGTGGTGGTATTCGAACACAGGTCCCCGGGGTGATAATTTTTTAGTTACCATCCGGCCATCAAGAATCTACTGTTAATAGCAAATACTACCCCAACATTTTCGAACGCGGATGCAACAACAAATTATCAACGGTTTTCATATTGTTATGTGTAAAAAATATATTAGCAATATTAACAAAATTACTGCAGTTGTGTGAGTGACATAATGAGAGCAAAGACGATCACAATTCTGCCTGCATTTAGCCGGGATGATAAATGCGTGCAAATACACTGATAATCACAGGGAAAAGTGAGACGGCTGGTAAGAAAATAGTATCCTACTACGCATTCGTTGAGTGTTGGTGTGACTTTGAGGAAGTCGCACTGATGATGTTGCCTGGCTTGGCTACGGAACGTCTGCGAACAACGCTCCCAACTCAGAGAACTCATCAACACCAAAATCCGCATCTCAAGCTACAATCGTTCCACATCATTTCCATTCGTTTCTAGCACGCACACATTGTAAAAGATCGATAAGTGACTATTTAAATAAAACAGCATCCAAAAACTGTATGTGGTTTGGGAAGATTCTGCGTAAGCGTCCAGTATTCCCCTTCTTATTAGACGACCCAGAGCTGCAACTGTTTGATCTATATGCGTAGTTGGAACGAGGGCCTCTGATAAAAATTTTGCTCCTTCGCACTAAATTTATCATTCCGTTTTTCAATAAACTCAACGCTTCTCCGTTGGCTTAGGTCGATTTCAGCAGAAGGTATACACAATGCAGTACAGTATTTTTTTATTCTGGAATATATGTGAGCATATTATTTTCTCGAGACCGATAAGTCATTGTAGATGAAACATCCTTCTTATACTAGAAGCTTAACGCGTATTTCAGTAAACAGACTGCATTAACTGAAATGCAAACATAAAAGCTTGCATAAGTCATATAAATAAAATGGCTATTGACCACCATTGTTGAGTTTTACTGCGATGAAACAAAAGAAAACGAAATTTACTCAGAAGGTATTCGCGTATAGATAGGGATCATTTCTTACGTAAACGAGACTGTGCCATTTTACAAGTGAATAAGAATATCTTACGGATTGATAAAAGAAACTAAAGTACCCTGGAATTTCAATGCTGCTAATTGGAATCGTCGTTATTATTATTACTGTGATTATTATTATTATTATTATAGAGGTTCAAATGGTTGGATATGTATAAGGTAACATGAGTCGCGTTTGCCTGAAGTCCATTTCAGGTTTGTAATCAGGAGAGTGTGGAAATGTTTAGCTTACATAAACTTTCCTTTACTATCTTTTGAGTACCCTTGCTTGGAAAGATGCTTTTGTTTTAGACAAGATAATTGACTTATTTCGTTAGTTTGAAGCAGAATGGATTTTTCAGAACAGTAACGATTACGTTGATGTAGACTGATATGGCGGCGGTTTCACTGCCTTCGCGCTCAATTTATTGATATAATCTACAGGATCCCTTTTGAGAAACTTTAATTCGGACAATTTGTTATCGACCGAGAGCAATTCGTGACACAGCTCTTGGAGTAAATCTTAATAAGTAGCTCGAGATTGATCGTACAAAACGTTCAGATCTCATTAAATATTGATTTGCCACCTTTGTACAGTTTCTGGATAGGCCAGTTCTAATGTCGAATTCACTCAATTACCGCCCAACAGTTTGGATTTGATTGTAATCGAAAACTTTTGCCTGTTTTAGATAGATTCGACACCTTGATAGTTTTCTTCAGTGGTCAGGGTGCAGCATTTATTAGGGGAAACTGGAAAATGAGGTTTGACTGTCAACTCAGTAAACTCCATGCGCGAATAGTTTGTTTCAGTGTTCAAACAGAACTTTGCAAATTGAGTCATTTTTATCAATGAATGCTAATTCGCTTTTTTACTGAGGATTGTTATTCAACATATATATATATGTATGTATATATTCAATATTTGTGAATGAAGCTCAAAAAGTTGAGAGGAACAAATGTGATCAAATTCAGAGTACTGCATGCAGTATGGAAATCATTCCGCATCTTTTGCTGTTACCATAGTAAATCGTTTAATCAGCTCCCAGAGGCTTGGTTCGTTTCTGTCTTGAGAATACATAAACTGCTTTTTCATGCGCATGTAATATCGAATGTGAGTAGTTACTCCAACTGGAAGAGTATATTGTCCGGTGCGAACCATTTTTAATACAAATATATGGGTAATTTGGTTGAAAAACTATTACAAAATGGTGGTTTGCGTTTTCCGCAGGCATCTAGTAGAACATACGGAGCATGCCCACTGACTCAAAGGGGCATCCCCAGAATACGAAACAATTGCTTTAACACGATAAATATGAAAGAGAATACTCAAAAAATTGGGTACATTAAATACAGCACAAATAATTCCCCGTGACGTTATCTTTTTTGCAAGGCAAAAAATAAGTGGACAAAAATCCGTTATTTTATTTGACAATAACATATTTGGACTTCTCACAAATAAGCCATGTTCAAAAAGCAGCAAGAACCTGACAAGTTGGTATTATAATGCTATTGCAACTGCATTATAGATGAAATAAAATGTAACTGAAATTGAATCTAAGTTTTCCAGTAGAAGTGGGTTGTCACAAAGTAGACCTTGCTAGAAACATTTAAGTTGGAAAAAACATAACAAAGGATATGAAATATATTCGATAGGGTTGCCCTCCCTCTCCGTTTCTATTTTACTTTGCGATAGATTTAACTCTTGAAACGGCCCTATCCTCGTGCGAGGACAGCGGTATCGGTTTAATCCCAGGTGTCAGGCTGTCCGATCTAGAGTGTGCAGATTACGTATGTAGATTACGTACGTAGATTCTGTATGGTTTGTGTGCTAGTGTAACTATGTTCGCTATGAGTTTTGCACCTTTAAATTGTAAAATCAACTATTTTATCCAAATTGGTATCCAAACGTTAGCAACGATGACCGGCACACGGAAGTACAAGGTTAATGGTTGTAAAAACTGAACTGCACTTCCTGAAAAAAATGCACAATTCGTAATTTTTCGGAACTTTTTCCGCAAATACCCTGGAACGACTACTTCTTAAACATCAGTAGACTTCAAAGTGATTTTAAGTAAGCTCTGGTAACTGTATTAAACCGTTCTATTTAGGGGACAAACACGCCTGTATCGTATTGCTTGTGCAATGAACTGAGTATGTGCATGTAAAACATTTATGATCCAGGATCTGATGACACGGTGAGCCTTCGATGCACGATGTGATTATCTTTCCGGCACAGTCTGGCTCATTCTCTGCTGCAGTTTGCATCATACTGTGCTCGTTCGATGAATCACCCCATCCGCTTTGCAAGATGGAACCGGTTTTTTAGCTCATGCTGTCCATTCGTCGCGAATGTCATACTTCGATTTGATGCATTGTGTACCCGGTTGGCTGCACTGTCGTACACTTTTGTGTAGCATGGAAAGTTTCACACGCAACATGCCTGACGCAGTGAACCATTTTCGCTAACATTTCGGTGCTATCTCTCTTTCTGTTTCTTTTTTCACGCAATCTTTCATGCTGACTGCTTGAACTGACAAAGTCGCCGGAACTGTGAGAGAGTACGAAAATATCTAGTTTCGTGCTACGTGTTTGTTGACAAGGATGGCGCTTGCTGAGAGAAGACATATGATGGAGGTCGGAACTGAGTCTTTCAGTCTCCTCACAAATACGACAAGCATCATAGGTTTCATTGTTTTCACATGGATTTAGTTAATACAAGTGGTATACTGTACAGAAATGTAGCTATCTTTTTTGCTTGCTTAGATCATTGGTGGGCAGCTCATTAAGTGATATACAAATATTTTTGCATGTGCTTCACAGAGAATCAACTTCGCTTGCTAGTTTATTCCGAGATGGATAGTGAGAATGAAATCATCCTAGTTCACTATTCAAAAAGGCAACCTCTGTATGATACGCAGCATTTATCAAGCCTGCATAAAGCACAGCAGCGGCAATTTCAGTCACTGACAGTATTAGAGCAACTTGCTATTAATACAATTACCACCATCCAAAACATCATCTCAGTAGTTCCTCGTGATCAGTGAAAGCACTAGAAGTATAATGAACGATGATTCGTACCAAGAAAGGAAGAACCCTTTGAAAATTTCAACAGAGTGCCGTGTGGCTGAAAGCGAGTGGAGAACAAGGTCGGTTTTATACCTTTTTCAGTTTAAGATGTCCGAATATCAATTTAAGATGTCACAATGTGAACTTAAGATGTCCTAGTATCGGTTTAAGATGTCATAATGCTATGTGGATAGTACGATGTACGATTGTTTCGTCTTGTACATTTTGTGAAGCATTTGTTGTCATCTATAGTTCATCCGTGAGGGCACGCCTGCTGTACAGCCGAAGTTCACTGGGACTGTCTAAGAAGAATTTTACATTGGCCCATATTAGTGGATATTGTAGTTCGTACATAAGACAAGTTTTATTATTATTATTATCCGTTTACCGAACGGGCTTAGAAAAATAGTACGTGTATCTTAGATGAGGCAAACGTTGGCTCAGTGTCATCATGACTTGAACCTTTTCATTCCGAATCTCCCACTTAGCGCATCGTTCCACAACTTAAGCAGCATCCGATTCCAAACATATCCGCCTCCTATTCCGGCCCGAAAATCACGGCCGATCGGGTTCATTTATCGATCGATCGGAAAGGTCACCGCAACAAGAGACCTGGTGCTTGCCCAGCTAATCCCAGCGAGAAACCACACCTTGTTTAAAGCCGCGAATCTTAGACAGGCCCAGTGAACTTCAGCGGTACAGCAGGTGTGCCCTCACGGATGAACTATAGATGACAACAAATGCTTCACAAAATGTACAAGACGGAGCAATCGCACTATAGTACTATCCACATAGCACATGACATCTTAAATTGATACCCGGACATCTTAAACCGAAACAGGTATAGTAAGCTGCAGTCATGCCAACACACCACACAAGATATCACTAATCGAAGAGAACAAAACCTTTTCCCATCAAGCTTTAGCCAAAAACCCGCAATGCTTTAGCCACGACCCGCAGTCCTTTAGCCTCGACGCACAACCTTTGGTCACACCGCTGTAGACGAGTCAGAACAAAAACTATCGATATATTCTGAGGTCAACGAATGTTGAAAAAAATTATATTTTACAAATTTTCATATTGCAAAGCTTGACTAATAAATGAGAAGGTGTGACGATCGTAGGCCGCGCAGTTGACTGTAGTAACGGTATCAAATGCCGCACCACATAGTGATTGGAGTAGGTTTAGACGACGTGCCCGTATCGTCAAACCATTTGGTACATCTCGTATGGCTTCAGTGTTTTCAGTGAACCAGTTTATAATGTACTAAATGATAAGGGAATTAAAAGAATAAAATCTCTCATCTGTTTGAATTTACTGAAGACCTCTTCCAATGGATTGAAAAAGGGACTATATGGTGGGAGAAATCGGACATGGTGGTTGGCATTTAACTGCGCACCCAAAGCTCTCCGATGAACGGGCGCATTATCAAAGATAAAATCTACAGGGACACCCGGTTGCTCGGCAGCGATTAGTGCAGAGATGCTCGATAGGAACCCCCTTGAAAACATGCCAACTGATCTTTGGATGACATTCATATTGAAGGATACCAGCGACAGATTAACATGCTATTATGTTCAAGTTGGGTTCTTTGCTGGACGGGAGGCTTCTAATGGCTTTACAGCCCACTTTGGATCGTCCATAACTGCGACTGGAACATATGTTGTAATTGGTCTCGTCAATATACAGTCTCAGGGTTTCGTTGCNTTTAAGGATACCAGCGACAGATGATGTTCAAGTTGGGTCCTTTGCTGGACGGGAGGCTTCTAATGGCTTTACAGCCCACTTTGGATCGTCCATAACTGCGACTGGACCATATGTTGTAATTGGTCTCGGC
>UZAN01039756.1:0-29552 GCA_900618425.1 Echinostoma caproni | reverse complement strand
AACGAACTACTAAGTCAGCGACTATGCCACAGTAATAACGGAAAGAGTGGAATCCAGGTAAAAATGCTAAAGTAAAAGAGAAATATACAAAGGGTAATGGAGCATAGGCTAGAATATATATATATATATTTGATTTTCAGTTGTTCGCCCAGCTTGAAAATTGTATTGCAAACGTCTCATCTCCAATCGAGGTGACATTCTGAATGCAGTAACTGTTACTGTAAAAGCTACTACATTGAGAAAGTTACCTCGATTGGTGTTGAAACGTTTGTTAAACCATTGCAAAACTCGGAGAACAGCTGAATATCAAATTATGCTACCTGAGGTACAATCAATACCATTGTTTACAAAACTGTCATATACAGACTAGCGACTCACTTGAAATGGTTCTTGATCTCCGATATAACCTCTGTAATTATGAGTATTCAGCTATGAGGCCGTGGTCAAACGAACTCTCTCAATGGGTACATGAACAATCAGGAACGTACCAACGGCTTATATTACCAGAACAGTTTGCTTCTGGTGTTCTCCCTTCCTCTCTCGAAAATGTTCCGTTGAGCCACTTATCTTGCGGCGGTATTGCTGATTCCTCGCCTCACAACTTTCAGTTGATCACAAGCGTACTGTGTGAAAAACGCATCGCCATTCACATTCACCAAAGTAAATGAAAGCATCAAACTTTTTAATGTTGCAGTCATTTTTTGTCAGGATAACATCTTAAAAAAGAAAATTTCGAAGTGAAACTTCACTTAGATTATCTAGGTGGAATGCTTTCTTCATAGAACTTATTTTAGACATTTGTTTTGATTCATTTCCAAAATTATATTATTCGTTGAGTGATTCATATATTGTCGCCTGGTACATACCCATTAGTTACTTATATCGGTTCAAACATTTGTGAACATTGCCATACCTCCAAATTTCTGTTCGATTCTTGTCGGCAAATATATTGGTCCTTGCACTTAATTCCATCATTATCCAAAATATCACAAACTCCACTGCAGTAATAACTTTTCTTCTTTAGGTATTTTCATTCCCTTTTCTATAAAATCATTATTGTGCAAACAACTGATGCATACAAAGGAATATTTCTGAATCGCAACCAAACGTAGACTGTAATATTAGAGCCTCGTCGCTGCTTTCCCAAAATTTATCTACTGTTAGGCTAAGATTGAATCTGTGGTTAGTGGTTCATTCTATCTCTTTATCTTTCATTTATTTGCCTTCGTTTTTAGTGAAATAATCAGGAACTCAGGAAACGATCAATCGATTGATCACTATGTGATGCAAACACAGTTTCTGGCGCCAGAGTTTGAATATCAAACCTTTGACCATCTGATGACAAATACTGCTTGAAGCACAGTGGGTGTTACAACGGACAGTGCTCTATGACGGTATACATTTTATGTATGATTTGAGCAACAAAACAACCTTCATTTCCACATCGAAAATATGCACGGATATTGATGGCAATTTCGAAATAATACGATGTTCGAAAACACTGCCAATAACAAATGGACGCCATACCTCCATCAACTGCGGATATGATGCCTTCCGAATCCACTTGACTTGAACGACAAAACCTTCAGCAGAATTTGAACCTGCGCTTTAACTTTATTTTTCAATTATTTGAGGGTTTAATCTGATCATCATTATCAGTTTGTGACGATACACTCAGCGCATTATCGCTCACATTGGACTGTTAATCACTACACCTTTTCAACTTCAAGTGAATCCGTTATAACCTCAAGTGAATCCAACCAATCGCACTCCACCGAAATCCCACAAGACGATTGGTGTTTCGGCCGTCAAATGTCACCGATTGAATCGAGTCTGTTTAAACCCTGTCCAGTCCGAGTGGATTAACCTCTCCGTAAACAAACAGAAGTACTTTTTGAGTGAGTTACCGAGCAAAGATGAAAGCTTCGGTCGGGTGAGGTGGGCCGTTCTCCCCCCGCCCCTCACACTCACCCCCGTTCCATCCGGGAACGTTACGTTCGTGATTGTTGATCGAGCGTGTATCATAGATACCAACGAGTTAATTGACCTCAGTCGGTCGGGTAAGGATGCGAATCACGTCAAGATGGATCGATAAGTCGGTCACCATGCCCAGATGTGAATGTGAGCATGAATCATTGCATGAATGGACTCAGTCTAAGCCCTCAATAACCCAATGAGTAAGTTCCATTGAAGCTGAGTTTCTCTCGAATAAAACCGATTCCTTTGTATCAAATGCGATTGCTTACGTATTTCTGACATTGGAACGCACACTTGACAAGATACTTAGCATGCGTAAGATGGTGGGGGCGACTACTGCAGTTAGTTTCTCCCCTCAAATTATTCACCACTGGGATCAAAGTTGACTCCTTTATCCAAAAAGAAAATAAATCCAACTTTTGTTGATTACTTTGACTAACCAGGGATAAACTTCAGTGGTCGACAGCTTTTACCAGTTTCACCCCAACGAAATGCAAATTGTTGACCTGCCCAACCTAGTCTGTAATCTGTGCATGAACGTTTAATTGAACCAATGAACGAATTGCCTGCCAAGGTTTTCCTTTAAGCACCGCGTGCCCTGGATAACACTGTCTATATCTGTATGAAATTATCCGGAAACGCCAATTGTAAAACCAGCCTACTGAAATTGTAAATGTACTCAAAATTCTACGAAATTTCTCAAGTACTCGACATATTGACTTCAACAGTGGTAGAACTTTCTGACTTATATCGCCCACTCACGAATCGTTCAGTGATTGAAACAAAGAACTAAATATCAATACTATTAAAAATCAGTCATTTTTATGACTGTCGGATAATCTACACAAACATGATTAGATGCATGATGACTATGATCCTGCTTGATTTGAGACTGGGCATCACCAGCTATGCTTTCAAAACAAGCCATTCCCACCCACCACCATTTGGCATGGTTTTGGAGCCGCTTATTGATGTAACTTTTCATAATGCTCCATACCATTTCAATCGGATTCAACGCTGATCAATGAGCTTTGCAACAATTACAAACACAATTCGGAGTTGTGGGACCCTCTTTCCACAATATAGTTCAACAACCCATCACCATTCATAGCACCTATGATGTACAAATTTCTTCCTTTTGAACTGGTATTTGATATCCAAAAGTTCTTGAACAATGGAAATTGAAGTCTGTTTCATCAACCTCTATAATCTCATGCCTAAGAGCCTCGTACCATTAACAGTGTTGAACATATCTAGGAAGAAATGACTCAAAAACACGTCGTTATATTACATTTTTTCTTCTGTTCATCATACAATAGGTTCATCGTGTCTGATATTTGATGAATATTTTTGATTGCAATCAAATAGCACTGAACTTAAATGAGCCTTCGACTAAGTTTATTGCGCAGCTCAGATGAGTGCTCTTCTTCGAAAACGAATGCTCCAAAAGTACGCTAACTTACTGTGGTCGCTATACTCACCTCAGGATTACAACGAACTAAGTAGGCTGTTCGTCACCAGCAGCGGAGTTCGTCAAGAGTACCCTAGTTCGCGATTCCTACCGAATTTTTTGTAGACGTATTTCGATGATTGCAGTTCAGCCCAAGTGGGATAAAGTGAAAGAGTATTCTGGGGGTAAGTCGTTATTTATTTTGGTATTTATCAGGGTGAACCTGCTAGCCTACCGAATTCACACTAGTAGGTTTCGCTGGCTAGGGCACGTATTGCGCACGCCCATTTGCCGTTAGCCATACCGCGCTTCATTCACTTAAGCTGGTATTTAATTATTGTGTGTCCAAAATGTTCACTGGACAACCAGATACCGGATCACAATAAATAGATCCACTTCAATTTATAACGGATTCACTTGAAAATGAAAAGGCAGAGTGAACCGCCGGTGACTGGAGCAATTACAGTCACATCTCGAACTACTTATGAGTAACACAATAAACAAATGCGAAAGTTACGATTTGCCTTGAGGTATTCACGATAAACTGACTTGAATGGATTCAATACACCTTCCATTATTAAATTCACCGTACGAGAGAAATGGACAAATTCAAGTGTATCATACGGGATAGCTGAAAATCGTTTTTTATGATGATGGGGATAAATTGAATTTTTCAGTAATTCTCTAAAGTATATAAATTTTCAATTTCAATTTGTAACTAAGTTGACCCAAAGTAACTTTCAATGAATTTGCTGTAACTTAAAGTGAATCGAACCAATCGCATTCTACCACGAAACCGACAAACCTATTGGTTCTTCTTCCCTCATGCGTCACTGGTTGGATCGGATCTATCGAAACCCCATCCAGTCGTGGCGAACTGATTTGTCCATAGACAAACAAAAGTACTTGTTCCTTGAGTTACCGAATGAAGATGAAGGTTTCCGTGTGGTGGGGTTTAAAGGTTCGTCACCCCCCGCTGCATCCAGGTTTGTTATCTTTGACTGTTGAAACGATGTGGAATGATTGTAGCCCAGGATGCGGAGTTTGGTGTTGGTGAGTTCTCCAAGATGCAAGTGTTGTTCCCAGACGACTCCTAACCAAAGGTTTCGCTACGATACATCTGTGAATAACACTTCCAGCTGGGAGAATTCACCAACACCAGCACGAACAAACCCGGTGTTAATTTTCTCCGGTCGGCCGAGTAACGAAGCGAATCACATCAAAATGGATCGATAAATCGGTCAGCATGATCAGACGTGGATGTTGGAACGAACAATTGCATGAATGCCTTCAGTAGCCTAGTGGGTAAATTCCAAGGAGGCAGAAGTCCCCTCGAATAACACCGATTTATTTGAGCCAAATGTAATTACCTAGATATTTCCGGCATTGAAAGGGGCACTGGACAAGGTACTTACCAATGGTGCAATGAAAGAATTAACAGTATTTCACCTGAATAGCAAGATTAAGTGTGAACTCGTTCACTAGCTAACAGAAATGACATCATTTCTCTGTAACTCCCGGACTGACTAGTGCGTTCTATCCACAATCACAATGGCAATAACCTATCACCTACAGCTTCTCGCTTCTTGCTCAGCTTCTTTGCCTATTTTAACATCCTCGTCTCATCTTTTTGCAGCCTGATTAAATCTGTGCGATCTTGATAGTTCAACGACTGGGACGTGTGGTGGTGATTCTACAAAGGATGATAGATTTGTGCTGGGTGCTTCAAGGGGTATTCAGCAGAGGTAAACACAGTATTCTATCCACGGTTGCCTCAGTCCCAGCATCCTAGAAATATATTGCAAAGTGATATCTGCGATATGGCTGAACCTTTTCTCCTATCAGCAGCTCTGAGACTCAGCATTCAGCTCCGCCGAATTTACACATAAAACGGTCTACCGCTTCTGGACAATGTGATCATCTAATCTGAAAGAACAATGATAAGAAATACTTGGGTGGTGACTGTTCGCTGGCTTCGTCATGTGAAGTTGTCGCCTTTCTATGCAAAACCAGTAAAACGAAATGAATGGTGCCAATTGTGTTCTAAGGAAATTAGTATAATTAAAATAGGATTAAATAGACAATGGGAACTAAAAAAAGCTCATCAGATGTAAAACTTAATGAGTTCATCGGCTAACAGAGCGAATAAATAAACCATGTACTGTATCAACCAGCTTGAAAATGTAATAAGAACTTTCCATTGTACGAGAGAGAGATCACCAGAAATTTGTGGTGTGAGGTAAAATGGTTAATCTAAAATTTAAAGATTCAAGTACAAGTTTGAACTAAGGGGTATGAATATGTGCGTGTTGTGATCTTAAGTTTATTTTGGTTTTTCATTACCCTGATACCATATGAAAGAAAAAGGCATCCTCATGTGGCAGTTTTGTTTGCTGTCTTTTGACTACCTAGTGGAATGAAGGGATAGAGGTTAGACTGGAAAGTTGAAAGCAGTGTCCAAGAGAAAATGGGGAATTCCGGAAAAAGTTAGATGTATGAACGCCACTGTTTACGACATTAAGCCACGTCCCTCAGTGTCTCTAATCATCGTGGATTAAAATGATCCCGAGATCCTCATCCAGGGAGCCCAACTCCACCTGTATGATCGAGTTTCCTGATCAAGGTTTCCACACCCTCTTGCCTGGTCTTAATTTGGCCACCCCTAGTTTTTTCGACCTATTACCTCCCTCAACAAACAAACCTATCTGGTGACATGCGTAACACACACTGCGGTCAACGAAGTCTATGGAAGTCTAAGCTTAGGTATAAATTAAGACGCCCTCACAAATTACATACCCCGTACTGAAACTGTAAATTTATTCAAGTATTCCGTAAAAGTCATTAATAAAATTGGATAGTCAATGTAAATAGCTCATTCCCGAAACTCACGCCAAACATAAATATGTTGATAATGTGCCTATTCGAAAATTATTGGAAAACAGTGGGCATTTCATTTGAAAAGGTATTGTTGTTTAAATTACAATAGTTTAGCCAATTCAAATTTTGGTTTAGGATTATTACTTGTTCTCCGACCCAGATAGTACCCTTTCTTATATTGCACCAATCAGATTGCAATTTATGGTAAATTTATATGGTGAGTGATCATATGCGAACAAATTAATAGAAAATTAGCTTTCATACAGTTCCGCTGTAAAGCGTAAGGCATCGAAGATCAAAAATGGATGTCTGGGAGTTGATACAAATTATATCATCATAGCGCATCTAAAATACATAACGAGGAGATCCATACACCGTATGAGTTATTATTCACTCACCATAACTTATTATCGTGCTGAACAATATGAAGTAATTCATTAATTATTCTCAAAGTGGCAGACTCGGTTTATACAGATTGGACGCAGTCATATCCGGTAACTTATAGTGTAAAAAATAATGAAACTCGACTAGTATTTGTTTATCTCTGCCCAAATTAATAAGATTACAATTATCCCTGATCAGATATGATTTTTTTCACAATGACGTTGCCTTTTAGTACTCAGCAGCATATATTTGATCATATGCAAATTTCACTAGTTCGAGAAAATAAACTAATCAAGCTCGGTCGCATCGTCTAATCCGTTCATACGTAAACGCCCCAACTGATCCACAAATGTTTTCCAATTCTGTGGACCCAGTACTTCAGCCAGACTTTGTAATGGAGCTGTGGTCCTTGGTTCATCTGTCATTGTTTCGTTTTGCACGATACGATACAGATCGGCAAACAATGGTCGCGTTTTCACCAATTTGCCAACCAGTGCATCGTTTCTTTCATCTAAATCCAGCAATGTTTGCACAGCACTGTGAGTGGCTAACAAACTCTCAATTAGCTGGCGCCGACGCTCGCCTAATTCGGTATTTAGAGTTTTGTGTTGCAATTTTGTTTCCTCAAATGCTGCACGTAAACGATTCAGTTCGTCCACAATCATACCACCTAGTTCAAAAACGCGACCTTGAATGGTTTGCACTACGGTGGGCAGTTCGTCTATTTTGGCGGAACTAGCCATTCGAAGCATGTTCTCTTCATCTCCACCACCACGGCTACGTCGTCGATCATAAGATGTTTTTTGTCCACCTGGAAGGCAACCAGTTTTACGCGTAGCCAGGTGAAAGTTATCCCGCACCTGTTCCGACCATAGACTGATCAGAAGAAAACTAAATTCCGCATGTCGGTGTGCTAAATCACGCTGAATTTGAGTAAGCCACTGAAGACGTGACATATCTGGTGACAGTTTGTCTTTTAGCAACACGTCCATTCCGATTGTATTGTATGATCCTGGTTTTCCTGCTTCAATTATAGCTTCCAAATTTTCACGGGTACATTTAGGAATCATATAGTGATCCGGTGACAGTCCCACAGTAGACGTTGGGGTGCGATTGGCAGATAGGACACTTCGACTGGAATCTACGCCATTCTGAATGGATTCCTCAATAACTGAAAGTTGATCTAACAAGCGTAGATTGAATTTCTCACTCGTACGTAGTGCATTCATCAGATCTACAACCTCTTCCCGAATAATATTGAGTTCTGTCATGGCTCGATAAAGCGCTTGCTCAAGACCAAATATTGAGTAACTCAGGCTGCTCATTTCACTCGAAACACGATCGTATTCTTCTAAAGATTCCGTACATATCTCAAAAGCGGCTTGTAGATCAACCACTGGTTTAGAAATATTCCTACTATCGGAATAGATGTACGGATAATAGGATTTAGCTAGTTGACGAATCGATTCGGAAAATGTTGCTTTGATGGGTCCATCACGACCGGCTTTCACTCGAAATGCATTAGACATAACGTTGGAGATAAATTATTTTTCAGGAGATATGTATCCACGTAATGTGTTTCCAAATTTGACGAATCTAGTTGCTTTCAACCGTTTGCTTGATATCGATTTTATTCGTAGCGGAATTATATCGGTTGTAGGGACTCCAATTGTCGAATGATCACCGAGGTATATAGCACGTAATTTTATTGCCTCCTTTTTTCCTTACAACTCAATCTACTCCCAATCAGAAAGCATTATGCTGGTATATACCAGACACTCAATACGGCCTACTGACTGAATGGCCTGGTGTATGCTTCTTATCTTCAGATCAGGTTCAATACGATTATTGATTTTTTGCCGTGTACAAACTGAAAATCGAACGAGGCACAAGTCTGTCAGCTGATAAACGCAGTAAGTAGTAGAATAAATGGACGATATTGTTGGGTGTCACAATTCTGAATTTTTGATCAACTTACCTATTGGAACTTAACATTTAAGTGTTCTGGGGAGAAAAATAGCTACATTAAATACCACGTAGATATGCATGTTCCGAGTTGTTTTCCAATATTTTCTGACTTCTTCAGATTGTGAGTATTTTTGTTGTTTATTTCATATTCTGTTGCATCATCGGAGAAGTTTTCTACCATTCAATCACGAGGTACGCGAATCAGTAAGACTGAATAAGGAGAACCACATGTTTCCGTAATGCTCTGGATGAATTTTGTTTTACTTGCATGCCCTTCACTAGATTCCACACTTTTATATTTCTCGAGTTCACCTTTTTTGTAGAACTAAAAACTATCTAAGAACTACCTTGACAGATGTAAAAGTACCTTCCTACTTTGAACCTCTTTCATTTCAAAGCAATCGCCTGTCATACGCATATTATTGGTAGTAATTGTTCGATTGAATAAAACTGTGGAATTCTTGCAAAACATTCCTAGCTCTCATTTAGCTGTCCTTTGACATAGTTAGTAGTCCTCAATATTCAACGATCAATCAAAAAAAGTATTTACGCCAACTATCATGTATTCTCTAAGCAGTTTGGCAATCTTTTCTCCAAATGGTCGTATATTTGCGTTTAATTCCGATCAATGAAAGCGAAGGACCTAGTTTCACCGAATTTAGTTTATACCAAAGTCGATGTATCCCAGATTTTAGAACTTCTTCTCATTTGAGCAAGTTAATTAAAAAAAATTAACCTGGTTGACAAATGAAAACAATTCACTTTCTTTTCTTTTTCTTTCCGAATTGTTCTTTAAAAGCCAGAGTGCAATATATTCAACTTCTTAGAAACTTTGGAGAGCTGAAGCCTGCCGAAATGTATTGGATTGTACATTGGTTAAAATAATTTTGAAAAAATTAAAAACGTGAAATTACACCAAATTTTAAACCTCATTTTAAAGGTCCGCCAACACAACGTCACTGAATACGACATCTAGCTATACTATACAATCCTACTGGATCATTTATTTTAATCATCTGGCAATAGATATTATTCAACTGCAGTTTTACTCTGTTGTGATTTCATTATCGTTGGCCTTCTTTTCAAAACCCGAAAAAGACTACGAGGTTTCTATATGAAGTCTGGGACAAACGCATCAGGGGAAAGATATTCTGATCAAGTGAGGGAGAAGAAAGGTCCCTGTATTGAAAAATTACCATATTGTTTGATTGGTTGTATCACCAGGAGACACAATAGTTTATCTCATGGTTTATAATTGTTTTATGTCCGCCTATTCATGTACTTTCTTTTCAACTGTTACATCACTATTTCTCCCATGCTTAACATTTGACTTGTTCTGTATTGCTGGCGCATGACGCACACGACAGGCCAATAGGAATCCGAAAACGATGCCCAAAATTTGTAGAAAGCAGATCACGAACACAACGCCAGTCAAGGGACCTTCTTTAGATCGGGTCCATACGGTAAGTGCAAGCAAGCAACCCTGACAAGAAAAGCGGTAAGTTTCAAAGTAGACGGTTGGAGGGGGGAAGAACAAAGAAGTGATTTAATTAAGTAATCATCGCTAGCATACAATATAAACTATGGTAGATTTACCCATAATATGAGGATGACATCAGTAATGAATAGTGAACTATTATAAAATTAGCAGTTAGTAGTAGTAGTTATCCGAAAGTAATGGTAAAATGAGATTAATGTTGTTGCGTCAAATTGGAAAGAGAATAGATTTCTTCCCAAGTTGACAGGTATCGCAGAGATGACCGTCCTAAAGCATTTATACAGATTTTGATCCATAAAATTCTAACATTTTAAATGAGCTGCAATTTTTGCTTTTTTCTAATTCGAAATTGATTTTTAGCATGCATCTAGTTCCGCATTTTTCAAAATAGAAAACGGCTAATCATGGCGCACAGTTAGGAGCTATCTGTCAAGTTTGGAAAATTTTACTTCGCTAGTTTTTGTGCCTCTTAATGTCCTACCGTTCAAGTAAGCTTTGACAAAATTTATGAAACTCATATTTTCAATGGGTGAAGTTTATGCAGGAATGTTTCGCTTAGAAGGATACGTTCTATGATCACTATTGAAATTAACGAATGTTTTATTTCTCCCATTTTTAAGTAAACAACTTTTTGTCGATCCCGTCAAGGTTTCTAAATAATATCTCTATAAACTACACCGATCCAAGTCTACTTGAGAATGACCTTTCGAAGAAAATGTATCATTTTGCACCACAGCCATAATGAAGATCACGTCCTCATACACCACGAAGTGCCGCTAAGAATTTTAAGCCGAATGACTGTTTTATGAACAGTGACTCAGTAATTGATCAAAAGTTATACATGAGGGATTTTTCTACGTGACCACTGCGTAGTCTGAATGTCACAAAACGGCCCGTGTTCCGGAGATGCTACCATAGTTCGTTACACCCCACTTAATAAGAACCTCCGTAGTATCTTACTGGACAAATTACGGTTAAATAACAAGCCAAGCGCATACAAATTCACTCACCTGCCTTTGGATTCCACGAGGATATCCAAAATTGGTATTATTATACACCACTGTGCACGTATTTGGATTAGCACAACAGCTTCCAGGCACTTCCGAGCGGCCCAAAACCGCGGCCCAATCACGATAGTTTCTTAAACCACAACATTTCAGCTGAATATCCGATGAGAATGAATAGAATGAGAACAAATGCAAAACATTACTGATTGCATTGTTAAACATTGAACATACAGGAAACGGTCATCAAGAACAACATAATGGCGTGGATAATCGTTGTTAAGTTTGATGTGCTCACCCAATCTCTATTTTTTGCCCAATCGTAAAAGTATTACACCTGACACATTGAATAGAATTGACTGGCAATTTTTCGCTGCGTTGTACAAATCTATAGAGTGACGTCTTTTGAAAATCAAACACTTGTTGCTGCAAGAAAAATCTTCATCAATATACGTTGATGGCATTGCTTTTTGTTATACTTTTCCTCTAAAAGCGACTCTGTAAAGTATATGAATCATTTTACCGCTGCTCCTCACGGCATATCACCAATAGAACCAAGTGAACCTATGGAAATAGTTAATTACAATGTTCTTCATATTCTTTAGAACAACAAAAAGAAACAAGTAAAGTAAAGTAAAGCTTTACGCACCCAATAGGACGAATTTTCAGCAGTTTCGACAAGTTACAATGAGGAAAACGTTAAGCATTGGAAAAAGAAGAAATACACATTGGCTAAATGAAAAACAAACGGAATGGATAAAATCCTAATGTGACAGATGATTATTCAAGTCAGTAATAATATTTGCTCGGTTGACCAAGATACGAGCAAGATAAGGAATCATGTGTTTTTGTATGTGGTGGTGCGTGCACGAAGAATCCGGAATTGGAAACGGGTACTCGGATGAGATACCGATTTATTGAGATGGAGGTGAAGGCAGTGTTTTTCATTGGACAGGATACGGCTGATAAATCGATCGCATGAATCAGAATGCTTGCTCAAAACAAAGTCAACCAAAACGGTCTTTGAAATATCGCTGCAACGAGAAAGAAGTTTAAGAGATCTGGAAAAGAGAATAAAGTCTATGGTTGTTTATCAGACGTAGGACTAATCTAGCTCGTAGCAGAGCATGTTCCGTGTCCACGGGTGTTGATCAGTCTTCAGCGGTCCTCAACGGTTCCTCGCCAAAGGTAGCTGATGGCGCTGTGGTTGATCTGAGTTCATCACTATGAAGAAGTTGGTGGTTTCCATGTAATGCGGTGTCGTTTCTTGCGCGAGAAGTTCTCGCTTGACGGAAACAGTTCAGTTGGAGTAAGCGTTTTCTGTTGCCCATCCGGTTGGCTGGGACTGCATGTGTACCACCAAGAAGCCTTCCTTATGGGTTCAGGTATTGAAGTCTCCAGCGACTACCACGATGTCCATTGACCGAGCAGTTTGCAGCAGTTTAGAGAGGGCTTTGTAGAATTTATCCATGATTTCTGGCGAACTGTAATCGGTCGGTTGATATAACGATTGTAGAATAAATTCTGCTTCATATTGACGCTCTTCACATGCACACACTCAGCACCACCATCCTATTATCCATTGTTCTCCTTCGTACGTGTATTGTTGATTTCATCCTTCCATTGATTCTTGCCTATGACTTTTCTCTACGCCGTTTACACATACGCACACACCATGTGTATGTTTACTCCGCTACGTTATCCTCTATGTTGAACTCACTTGTCTCATCGATCCGCGCCCATGACCGACTGAATCTGACACTTGTGAGCACACACCTACACAGGTTTACCGCAGTCATGTCACGGCAGGCCCTGATGACTAACATTCATATCCACCGTGTTTTGAATGGTTCACTCTAGGACACTTCCCACCACTGACTACCACATGTTCATGTGATCTTGTTTGACATTGTTTGGTCTATTCGTTCCATTGTTATCGCACTGCGCCCCTTCTTGCTGGCAGTTCTTGCTTGTCGAATTACTGGCTTCACAGATTACGGTGTTTGTTAGACCGAATAGTGCCATAGTTTGAGGTTTGCATATTTTACACTATCATAATCTGTATTTCAGTACCGTTTTTGTAGAAGAAACCCATTTGTTGAAAGACTCCATCTTCCGGATATTTTGCACGTCACTCTACGTGGATCGTTGTAGCCTGTGAAGTCAACAACGATACGACGAATAAGCACAGGCTCTTCGTTCTGTAGCTGTTGACCTGAACTGAGCCATCGAAATGTACAGCGCACAGTCGGCTACCAACCAGAATCTAGTCAATAAATGAATTTGTCAGTCTTGACATTTATCACAGTCCCGACGTCAGCAACACCGCGAGCTTCGGGTGGCGAATGGCCTGAAAAAGGGAAGGTGAAGCGTGAGGATGGGGTCAAATCTGGAGATCGCAAGGTGACAATCGAAGTAGGGTCTTGTATGCGTGTTTCCGAGACAGTCTACAACTAACTTGAAAGTTTCAGGGGTTCTACCTAAGGCAGCTTCTTGACTTATCTGCTAGATTGTGCAAACGTTCAATGCGGCTTAGTTAAAGGTAGATTTGGGTTTCAAAAACCGGATATTTTCCGGTTGTTTGACCTTATTAAGTGAACGATCAGTGCTATACCATGGATGGCACAAACAGGAAGCATCTCGTACGACTTGGAAGGGAGAGGAAGAACTGCACAGATGAGAAAGAGGGTTTTCGAGGCACGACACCTCGCGGCAGGCCACCGACGAAGGGGTTTTCTTTAAGGAACCCTGACCGTCACCTTCGACTCAATAGTCCAACACGGGAGCGTGACCGTGTGGCAGTGTGGTAAGTCAGACCTACGAGATGACGCCTACCCTGGAGCGGTGCGTCACAGTTTTCGGACACATGCGATCAAACAAATTTAAATGCTGACGTCAATGACACGCATACGTCTTCCGACCACACGCCATAGGCAGATCTTGCCAGCCAATCCAAGACAGGGCAGACAGAAGCAAGATTATGCAAGCAGATTGGTGGAAGCCTAGATAACCAATAATATTCTTTTGCACATATTATTTAATCACCCTCGTTTCTATCAATAAACGAACTACGTACTACTATTCCCGTGGTCTTTTCCTCGTCTCTCGTTCACCTGAGATATTGCGAGCTCGTGCTATTGCGGTCCAGTGCTTCCGTAAACCAGGGCGTGACAGCTAATCCTTGATTCGTGTCCGGTGATTCCTATTGCGTGTTTTGTATTCTGAATTCCGTGCGTACTACTGCTACTATTACAATCATTACAGGAAGCTTCTAGAGACCTGTCACACTGGGTCTTTGTTTTCGGTTTAGAGTGCTGTTCGCTGGTGCATTGATTGTCGGTCCGCTGTTTGGGATTGACCCTTAATCTTAAGCGTCCAGTGGACGGGACGGCACGTTACCAACTAGGGGTTACACAGCTTGGGTGAGTGGTAGCTGTCCAGTGAAGTGCGAAGGCTTCCCTCACTGTCGGGAGGACGCCCCAGGTATCCCATTCCTACATCCATCTATCGAGGGTGTTGACCGTTAGATTGCCCCTCCCGGTGTTTATTTGCTAGAGTGGCCTGCCAGGGGCGAGAGAAGACAGACGAAGGAAGCCAAGAGGTGCCCGAGCAGCTGACCTTCTGAGACTGACCTTCGTCTGGTTTCTACCCATTGACCTTTCAGGCAAAATTGGACCTGCGGCTTCGAGGTGCTGTCCAGTATAGCTCGCAGGGTCATGGAAGCGCACAAACCATCACACCAGGTCAAGATGCAGTTTCGCCGTGATGCAACATACCATTGAGGTAGATATTAGAACAGAGCCTTGTTAAAGGCCTGTTCATATTTGGCTAAACAGACGCGCATGAATACCGCACCACGTTACTGATGATCGCGCACTTTCATAAACAACAAGCTCTCTATTGCTAGAATAATCACCATTCAATATTTTGTGTTCTTTTCATTTTATTGGAGCAAATTTATTTTTCTTGATGTAACACAGCCTAAGTACTTTGAAAAATAGAACTATGGAATCCCAAACTCACTTTTCGCTGAATCAGATCTACTCCAAATCTTGTCTGGGGTTCCATTTGATAGTTTGACATAGCACGAACCATTTCGACTTGTGCCCGATGCTGTACCTTAAAATGTGAACATCAGCAAGCAATAAATCCAGTTATGCATCAGTCTTGATGGTGATGTATTTTAACTATTTATTTACGAATGTATTTCATAATCATCATTTACAATTTCCGAATGGTTGGAATTTCTCTTTGAACCTCATGATCGAGTTATGGTATCCAAACGTGTCATGTATACAGGTATTGATCAAACTCGTGCAACGTCCTGATTTTCACCACACTTGTTCCTCTCAATGCTTCCTTTTTCCAACCTCATTCACGGGATTGAATATGATATTGTCCCACATCAGACGCAGCATATCTGACATAATACCCGCTTATATCGTCGCCTCTATTAGCCACATACCGTTAAAATGTTCAATTTCGCGATTTTGACTATGGTTGCTGGTGCATCAGTTGTGAGATAACAAAGTCACAGTAGAAAACGTAATCCTGATTTATTTACTAAAATGACTCATAGGCTTTAAACAAGTATTGTACTTTGATCTCATCCATATTTCATTTGCCCTTCTTCATTTTCGATCACTAGAGGCAGTCGTTTTAGCATGGAATCCACCAAAGTGACTGCCAGACAGAATTTGCAAGTTATACCGCACATTATTACCACTGGCGACCAATAGGAAGGTAGCTAGCTTATCCCTGTTTCCGATAGAGGGAAAAGTTTTTGGTTAAATTAAGATTCCAGCTGCTGCGCGGTAATTGAACGTATTTGACAATGAACTTGACCCCTCTAGAAACTGCACAAATGTGAAAAAATAATATTTATTTAGGTTCAACCGTTTTCTACCACCAACCTAAGGTGAGCTGCTATACCAACCTTCATTTGTAAAAAATATGACCTCCGCGAATGCATTTTCGGAGTGACAGGTATCAAAATCCTCCCTTGTCAGTGCAAGAAATTTTGCTATGTCCATATTGGCGTATGCAGAAGACCAACAACAATGCGCTCAATAATCGCTTTCCTACAAACTCGTTAGGAAGGATAGATATTTACTTCTTTTGAGAGTTAAAAAGAAATTCACTAGAAAACTGGCTCAGTAGATCAGCTTTCACAATATGCTGAGTTATTCTCTGGGCACCATAGAGATAAACTCATTGCCAAAGGACGGGCGACGCGATTTAAATTTGTTGGTAAAATCAATATGCGCTATGCTTTGTTGGGCGTTCAATAACGGCTTTACATCACGTGACCCCAGCTGCATTTTAAATTCAGCCAGCATTTTTCAAACGACAGCGTGGGGGGAAAATGGCTAGTTATCCCGGACTATCCTCCAGATTGGTTTGGTGCAACTCTTCTCTTCTGCGATCAAATACAGCCATCATCCTACTTTGATATGGCCGGTTTTCTCCATCTCGGTTTATGTCTTGATGGAGAAATTTCGTTGAATATGCAACAAATTGGACCTATGTTCACATCGAAGCGCTTCCACAAGACACCAACTGAGACATCGGATTTACGCGCCTCTCGTTTAAGTTGCCTCTGGGCTTCAATTATACGCCAAAAGATTTTGAAAGTTTCATCCGGTTTGGGCATGGTGACTCTAGAGGACGCTTATTCCACGAGCCGCACACCTCAAGGTCAACTTTCGAAGACCAACTTGTGTGTTTCTTGGACTATTTTTTCAGTTCTTCAAGTATTGTAGATAATGCGTGAGTATTTTGCAGCCAAATAGTTCATCAATTTATTCAAGTTACAATATTTTCATTAATTGGCTTATTTACTGTGCAGTGAATGAAAAGAGATTAGAAATTTAGAATACGTGTGCTCAACTTGATAAACACTCTCATGGAACAGGATTCATTGAGTAAGAGGAATTAACTGCCATGCTGCTTCGCCCAAAATATGTTCGAAATCAGCGCTGTACTTTTGAACTACTACGACTTTTATCTCGACGATCAAGGTCGCGCAAAATAGATGTTAGAGATAAAGTCGAGAATAAACACAATTTATTCATAGCCATCTATATATAGGTATATATAGGTATGATATTGCAAGCTGAAATAAATTTCCAAAATGAGGGTGATGTTGCACGAGTTTGGTCAACAGCTGAATATATATATATATATATATATATATATATATATATAAATTTAGATATATATGTGTGTGCGTGTGTGTGTGTGTGTGTGTGTGTGTAGGATTATACGCCATGCATCAGCTGATACCGGAGTAATACATTTTTGCACCACAGCTGATAGCGTCTGCAGAAACCAGTCGTGTCTTATGAATCTAGGGAAAGCAGCCAACAAACCCGAGAAAAAGTGCAAACGAACGGTGTCTGATTGGAGATCTCACGTAATCTGAACCACTGAAAACAGAAAGAGAAAAGCTCTCTAAAGTCGTGTTGGACGATGATCGAGCTAAATCAATTGAACGTGGTGCCCCAGAATTTAGATCGAAATTCCTCCTATCGTTTTCAATATCAAAAGGCAAAGGCATTCCCCGGAATAAACCAGTGGCACACATTGAATAAGAGGACAGTTTAGCAAACAAGCTTGTTTTTGGTGATACGTCAACTGGCTAATATATCACGTTTTATATTACGTCATTTTGTATAGAAAAGAAGAAGCAAAGTAAATGAATATTCACCTGGAGATATCTTTTGTTTTCTGTCTCAGTTTCACTAACTGGATATGGCTTCTCTTACCATGGGATCCTACGCCTGGTCCGTGTTACGTATGTTTTCGGGTGGGATGGGGAGGACGAGGAGGAGGAGGAAGAAGTAGAATCGAGGTGGAGTGAGGTTGAGTGATTTCACAAATTGTTTGTGGTTGCACAAGCGGGGATTTTGTAGACGAATACCAACCGACTTCGTGGTGGATAGCATGCGCCTTTAATCGTTTTAGAGACCAACGACTCTGAACGCGGTATATGGGCCAAAATACTTCATTTCCTCTCACTGTGTAATCGGATTCGACGAAGTGTGAAACGATGGAACTTCTAATAGTTTTGGTTATACTAGTCTTTCGTCAGACCAGAGGATGTTCTCGAACTCTTGTAGACAAGCTCCTGCTCGTGCGTTCGATGTACGTCGCTTTACAGAAACACGTAAACAGGTACACAGAAAATGGGACTGCAGTAGCAGGAGCCTTGTTTTTGAGTTTTGATCACAGGATCGGTCTGAACGTAATTACGACATGTAATTTTGCCGCATAGACTGTATTGCACAACGCAGTCCTCAGTTTATGGCTAACCAATCCCGTGATTTCATCTCCCTTGAATGGGAGAGAGATGTATTGTGACTTTTATGCATTTGAATTTTCTCCCTTGGACGATTATTTCATAAAACGTAAAACCTCTGGATAAACATTCTCTTGAGAAAAGATCAAGGATGAATGATAGTTCCATATTTTTGGCATCACCAATACATATTTTCATCGCCCTATTTACCAAACACTGAATCAGATTTGTTTTTTATTTGAGTTACATGAAACTTCTGAAATGGTGATACTGGCCGCTCCAGGTTGGTTTTCTATAAATCGGTCTATGAATGAAACCATATAGGTATCGCGGAAACCAACTGCACCAAGAACTTTTCTTCCAGAGTGAATTTGATATTGGGATGTGCGGAAATAAATATCCTGAGTAAGTCGGGACATCTTGATGTTGCTCTGCACAAGCATGGAGTCTTTCAAACTGAGGCTCGATGAAACATTAGCACACCTTACATTTCAACATAAGTGAAGCTGCGTTCAGCAGTGAAAAAAGCACTTATCACGTGACATTTTACACAAAAATTGTATGTATCACTGTTTCTTACTCCACCGCACGAACCTATGGGACCAGAAAAGCATGAGCTTGTAAGTTATTTCCATAATAAATCTTTGAATCTTTGAATGTTCTTGACAACTCGTCTGTACTGTTTTCCTCGCTTCATTATGGACTTCAAAATCATATTCCCCGGCTTGGATCCCATTGTTACTTTATTCTCGTGGCGATAGATTTCGTCACTGAACTTATATTGAACGTTTCGTAAGCATAAGTATAATAACTTTTTCAAATCATCCAGGGTTATTGCAATTTCGATATTATTTTCCCGGGTTTGGTTACACAAATATTCACACCAGTGAAAAGTGAGATAATTTCTATAGTCATTTGTCGTTGGCCATCAACACTTGTGTTTTCGATTGCATTTGTCAAGGAGAAACGGTCCGGAAAGGTATAGGTTGCAAGGATGTCACTCCAAAATTGTCACAAGACATTTGGTTATTGCAAGATATGAGCAGGCATACATGTGTAATATCGGCCTGAGGGGTATTTCATCTTTGTGTAGTTTTGGTAAATCGTGTATCTTAGGGATTGTCATTCCCATTGGTTAGATGAGTTCGAATGTGTGTCCATCTATTACACCATTTTGCTTTATAATTCCGATTATATTTGACGGTTTCTGCTCTATCTGTTCCTTTTTATCCTCTTCTCCAGTCATCTTATTGAACGTCGTAGTTTTTCTGTGTCATTCATCTGAGACACGCAGATTAATCTGTTTATTAGAACAACTCTTGTACCCTTGTCGGTCTGCACAGAATTACCTCATGATTGTTCCTCAATGTCTTCAACCGTTCTTGGTGTTGTGGTGTCGCCAGAAATTTGGTCCCCGGTTTTTTATTGAGAAGAGAATCGCATAAGTTCACCAGTTTAGGTTTCAACTGAGCGTTATTTTGCAATGAAGGTGGCGATAAAGAGAGAAGAGAAAAGAGGTTTTCAAACTCTACTTCTAGGTCCGGCTGTTTAGTTCTCCCAATTGGACAACAAAACTGAGGCCCTATATAAGTTTCTAGACGAAAAACTGCATATTTCAGGGTTGGCGGAGAACTCACTGATGAGCATGGTAGGATCTAGTCGCTTTTGCAGAATGCTGCACCAACGTTTCACACCTCGTCGAATCCGATTACACAGTGAGAGGAAATGAAGTATTTTGGCCCATATACCGCGTTCAGAGTCGTTGGTCTCTAAAACGATTAAAGGCGCATGCTATCCACCACGAAGTCGGTTGGTATTCGTCTACAAAATCCCCGCTTGTGCAACCACAAACAATTTGTGAAATCACTCAACCTCACTCCACCTCGATTCTACTTCTTCCTCCTCCTCCTCGTCCTCCCCATCCCACCCGAAAACATACGTAACACGGACCAGGCGTAGGATCCCATGGTAAGAGAAGCCATATCCAGTTAGTGAAACTGAGACAGAAAACAAAAGATATCTCCAGGTGAATATTCATTTACTTTGCTTCTTCTTTTCTATACAAAATGACGTAATATAAAACGTGATATATTAGCCAGTTGATGAGTCACCGGAACCACGCTTTATCGTGAAAGCATCTATTTATTTAGTCAATAAACTGTGAAAACGCAAAAAACCCCATGAATCGAGAGCTTTGTTAATCGATCTAACTGAATGCTGTACAGCATTAAATTAGTCATGGAATGTTGACCGTTTTTGTATCATTCACAGCTGTAGTTTGATACATTTTCGTTAAAGGTGAGTTTACTCTAGGTCGATGCGTTTCATCCTAAGGGCTGAATGAAACTGTCTTTCTGGAAACGATTGAATAGACGACTGATTATTTCCCATATCGAATATAATTTATACCGTAGGTCACAGTTACTAGAAAGGAAACGACGATCACTGTTTGATGGTCCTCTTTGTCTTTGTTCATCTTTTGGTATAAATATAATCCTAACTAAACATGTGTATAGAACGTCTTTACGTATTGGACAGGTATTTGAAAAATTAAAGGAAAATGAGTGAATCATTGACATTGAGACAAGCCACCGGGTCTTGTTGACGAATTCGCAGATACAGTGCACATTTTTATTGCAGTACCCTCATTTCCATCACTAGGTCTATTTTTTTTAAGTTCTTTCAGAACAAGTCAGTACTATGGTTCGATGTTTGTTGGTGGATTAGATGCTACTAACCGCAATAACCGTGACTTATGTCATACGATTCCAGGAAAATTTTCCTGAGTCATTCATATACTACATTTTGTAAAATATCCAATAAAGACTCCCAAGTCACATGTGTTGCGGTTAGTAGCATTTAACTTACATAAAAACATCGACTCAAAGCAATGATTCATGAATGAGCTGTCCAAACAAATTTACCCAGTATTGCAAAAGAGTTTATGGCAAAGAAAATATGCTTCCTTGGTGCATTTATATGAATAAAGTGACAAGCGATCACAAGATAGGCATGTGACAAATGGAAAGAACCGCGAGACCGGTTGTGTAGCCAGGGGATTTTTCAAATAATTCACGTACTACTCATTGTAAGACATCCAGTAAACAGTGAAAGTTTCTCTAACAAGTTCAATGACTTCCAGAACATCAAATTGGAAAACTCAATTTGCAGGGGTGAAACAACGTGTGATTTACCTATTAGAACACATTGAGAACAACACAGCGTGAGGGAAACGGGGTCGCTTTCAGTCATTCATAATTATGTTATACTGTTATATTACATAAAACAAACAACACGAAAAGGAGACATGATAAATCACAGTCCTAATGGTTCAGAGCTGGCTTCAAACGTCGTTGTGTGTTTGAAATTAACCCCTGTGTCAAAACTTGAAAACGGACATACACAATCTTCTGTCAGACATTCTGTCTATGCTATAAACTGACAATGTAGAATGTGTGGTAGAGACAGATATGGATACCAATCGGTTGTTGGAGAATTTCATCAAAGTCCCTTTAAACGTAGAATTTTCTCTGGAAAAATAAGGGTTCATTGGTATGGCATGTCTAGATACATGTGTAAACCGCTGTAGAGAAAGCTTCGTGCAGTTATTGGTGCACAAAAACGCAATGTGCAAAAGAACACATTCACTTTCATAATTTTGTCCTCTTCACAAAGAACGAAATCTCATTCAGTGCTTGGTTAGTTGGGCGAGAAAAATGCGCATGACGGATACCATCGATGGTGAACTTCACATCTTACTGAGATTCTTTACTCAAGATTGCCACCAAGAACTGTTTAATAACAAGGCAATGCAAGGGTACGTGGAACGATGAAAGAAAATAAGAGCTGTCATTAAGCTTGTGTTTGTGCATATGCCGTTCTAAAGATACAGGGAGTCAGGACTTATTCAAACCAAGCTCTCAGATGCACTAAGTACGATATACTACGCTACAGAAATAAAAACTATATTCACATCCAAGCGGATTGAGTTTCCGACTGAAGGACCGAGGGCCGGATTCTGCGGTCTACTTTTGTGTATACTCATCCACCTAATCCTGTGGGAATGGGTGAATTGGCCGCACCAACACACGCTTATCCGATCGCGTTCGTCAAACTGCACTCGGCTTGGTTGAGAAGGCGATCGATTGAGATAATTACGAGCACAGTGTATTCACACCTTATTGAGTCAAATCACTCAGTGAACATGGTGAGCGCGTTTCGGCCCATTTAAGAGGCTCAATCAAGGCAACGGAGAACAGTGTAGCATCGAATCCTACACATGACCGAAGCCCTAATCATTCAGACTTACGCCTCTCCCCCATTTGCCCGGAAGAAAATCGTGCAAACACTCTCTCCGTCCCCTTGGTCCTCTCCATCCTCCCTAATACAACTTCAACCACTTTTGAGGCTGACAGATTTCACGCACATACGTTTGGAGCCAGATTTGAACCCAAAGGACTTGCTTTCTCATCCCCACTTTTCGTATGTAATTGCATGGTTAAAAATAACTGAAAACAGCCGTTTTCTTCGTGTTTTTCCCAATTTGTTACGTGAACCTATTGAACTATTAGAAAACATCTGGTTTTGTTCTCTGATTATCTACGTAAACGATTCTGCTGTTACCAAGATTGTTACCCAATCCAATAATAAAAGTTTCGTCTTGAACTGGTACATGCTCCCAATTTATAAACGGCATTGCATTTTGGGCGGTTTCGTTTGCTCCTGTTAACCAAATTTTACCGGATGTTTGTTTCATTATGGACGCAGGTTCCTTAATGAGTATTTTCTTCCGAAAGTGCATACTGGTTCAGAAATTGGAGTTATTCAACCAGTTTTCATGACATCCATTTACTTACTAAAATGCTTGGTTGACGTGTGTGAGGATTACGGCTTATTAATCTTCAGTGAACATAGCCCGTTGTTATTAGTCAAAATGATTTCCCATAAAAAGAAGTTGTGACTGGCTCATAATGCAAATGCCACCTGACCTTAGACACACTCTAGAAGATATGATGAAACGAGCGCTGAACATGACATTAACGAAGAGCATTCAAGATTTGGTCTGAGCTATCTGATCCGTTGAAAACTCGATTCGGTCGATGGCAATTCATTCGATATTTCAAACATGGATGTATGGTGAACAGCACAGAATTACTCACTTTTTCTCGACCGGTGATAGCCACCATCCCCAGCGCTACTTCGCCGAGCATGACAACGAATAACAGACCACAATACTAGATTAAAGTGGATTGCAAAATGAAAGGAAAACCGATATAAAAGTACAATATAGTTTGACAAAATACAAGTTTGAAGCTAACACTTTTCCAACCCATTACTGCCATTACATATATCATAATATTACACAAACAAAACATATCATACTCAGAACACCGTAATCAATATTTTATTTTTGATTTCAGTGACAGATTGTTTATTCAATTATATATATATATATGTATATATATATGACTTACAAGTGAACAACGTTTGGCCGTTTAAGATAACCTTAATCTAAATAAATAGTTAATTCGTGGATGATTTAAGAACTTTTAGAAAACAATTTTTGTGAGACTTCCGTTTGGTTTTTCTGTGATTCTCCATCACTTTCGGTGCTAACATTGTTGCAGTTGAGAAATATGTGGGTGCAAAAAGTGATGCAGAGGGTGGATCGTAAAAATGACCTTAAAAGTATCTCTTTGAAATGAGTGACTCTCTCAGCCGTTTGTGTCCTTCAGATTTTAGTACATATCTTTGAAGTCATTATTCCTCGCATATTCATGAAACACTGAGGGAGACACATTATTCACCCAAAGTAATCTCACAAAGCCGCGGGAGTAAATACTGTCTAGTTTAATGACGTGTTTCTGATCACTTTTAAGCCAAACATCTTCATAGTGGACTCGTATAAGGCCAAATTGAACTCTGTTCGCTGTTGTATACTCCTACACTGACCTATAGTGCAAACACAGTAGGTAATTTCTTGACTGAAACCTATTGGTTAGCTTGTGAATCGTTTCCCTATGAATCGGACAATGTTGGATTTGGCTTCCATATGCAGGATGACATGTATAAATTTTGGTTCCAAATCTTTCACATTATAAGCAAGAAATAAGTAACGATATATTTCGATTCCTATTCCAGATAGATCTGGTTCTTAAATCATTAGAATTCTTTTAAGGGAGAACCGATGAGTGGTAGGAGCGCATAAAATGCCTTTGAGAGTAATCTTATATTATGGGATCGAATATGTGAAATACTTACACAGATGAGTAAACAACTGTGCAGTAAAAAACTACCAACAATAGCCAACGTGGACAGAACAAGGATAACGAAACCGAGAAAGATGAACAAACTGGGTAGCACCGCCAAATCCGAGCCGATTGTGGCAATATAACCGGAATATTGCGTGATAGAAATAGTACCCATGGCAATCAGTCCAATGCCTACAAACTAGATGCAAATTAGGAGGGAAAATGTTTCACAGAGTGAGAAGTAACTTACCAAAAACAGGCTGTTGTAGATCACAAGAAACCATCGCATAAAATTCACCAAACATCCGTAAGAAGACGCCAACATTTTACCGCAGTACGCAAAGTGCGGGAGGAAGATCAAAATGAAAAATCAATCTCAGGTTTACTGCAGTTAACCCTCATACATATCTCAGTAAAATCAACGAAATAAAAAGATAAATCTTTAGTGTGTTGGTATGCACTTGTTCGTCTTTAGATCAACCAATCAAACCTCATGCAAGATCAATAGCCAATCAAACGGATTTGTTGACCATAAAATTTATTCGATTGAAAAGTGCCTTTCGCATTCGAAAAACTACTTTCTGAAAAATTTTTGTAATCAGAAATTCAGCGTCAAACATAATAAACATAGGCAAAATCGCTGAATGTGTGGCTTCAAATTATTTTGTTTAAAGCCCAATTATGTTTTTATTGATGAAAGTTAAAATGTATTTGAACCTGATACTACAGATTTACATCTAGATGCAAAGGTCTTTTTCAAAACGAACAATATATCAATCACTGCATCATCCTTATTCTTTTGCCATATTCTAAATTATAACCATGTTATCCCTTTCCTCCTGACCATCTGTTACCTCATGGTGGACACCGGATGTGAATGGAAAATAACTACTCATGAGTAGTTAAACTGATTTAGGAGTGAACTAAGCATTTGAAGATATCGTTGCAACATTACAAAACAAATTTGTAGCGAATAATCACGCTCTCCATGATCCATCCACTAGATAATTGGTTACTGTGTTCTGGAGCTATCTACATCCGGTCTTGGAACTGAAATCAGATTTTTCTCAATCTGCGATTAATCATTATCGTACAGAACGTTTTGGCATAAATTGTGCTATATTCACCAGTTCATGAATCATCCGAATCAAGTTCTCTTCGTACCTCAGGCAAGGTGATTATGTACAAATCGATCAATGGAGAATCACTCATCTCGGACAATATTGTTTCTAAAACCCATCACCACTTTTATTTATTATTATTTTGCATTTGATGCTAATTCTTTTTTTCATTTCATTTCATTTTGCTACCTTTTATTGCATATACAAAGATGCAATTTTCAGAGAGGGGGAAGCGGCCAATCAAAGGGCTGCCATTCAATACACAATGGAGGAAGTCAGGCGGTGGTGGTGGGATTCGAACACATCCCCGGGTTGATAAGTTGGTGACGTTACCACCGGGCCACCATCAGGTAAGTGAGTAATAAATCTGATTGTTTAGTTTCATTGTCCAGTAAATTTCTCCGTTGTGGTTTTCAGATGCCAATTAACTCTAAATTTTACAGGAACCAAGGCGACAACTAATTACAAGTAACTTGTGGTTTTTTTTTATTATTGATCACAATAACAATCACAAACTTTCAACACAAAATGTCGTCAAAACGAGCATGCTCTGCAGACTAATTCATTTATCTGTCTACTACTATATCTTACCATTTAACAACCACCTTCAGTGCATCTGCACAAAGGCGATTGTTCAAATGTGTTCTCCTGCTGCACGGTGTGCAACGCTTGACGGGTGACCTTTGACTACAGGGCATTGTTAATCAACAAAAAGGCCAGTTTGCGTAGCGATGGTTAAAGTAAGCATGTGTGTTTGATTACCAAACATTTTCCATGATTTATAACGGGATTTTGGACAAGTATGATTAGGACTATATATGCGGTCAATCGCGATCCCATATCCCAGGAAGAAACACTCGAACCACTGGACTTTTACGTTTGCAGCTAACATTTGTGCAAATAAAATAGAGCCCTAATGCCTGCCGGAAAGTCAAAGTTACTGATTAGTCTGCAATGAGATCACATTTTCTTGCAAAAAACTGGTTGTTCTACATCTACACAATAGAGTTAAATGTTAAATGAAAATGACTTAGTCCAAAACAATTTATCAGTGATTTCATTGGACCGAACCCAGGAACAAATTTTGTTTCCTATTTTACCAATGGACATATGTTGTCAGTGTTACATGTATCGTGTACGATAACAGTTTCAAAGTTATGAATCCACTTGATATCTCTCCGTGTGGCATCACTGACCGCAGTGTTCTTGTTATAAACTACTCTCGATTCGACAGAAAGAGAACGAAATGAAACCAGACTATTTCAATGTTTAGATCTGGTCCTCCCCAGCCAGTTTTCTCTCGATTGGTTATTAGCTTGCGATATCGTGAAATCCGAATTTAACCCGAATTTACCAACAACAAAATATCTGTCAATTTTGCCACAAATGGCAGAAAACAAAAAATATCAAATTTTAAGTGTGAGCCTATTTGGCAGTACATCTCACATATCTATTGCTACTGCCATAAAATCCACTGGAGTTAAACCAAAGAAAACCAATTAAAATATATAATCTGACATGTGTTCTAATAAAATCAGAACGAATACTACGAATAATTTAATTTGTAATATAATAAAAACTGAATTGATGCGAGATGGTGTTTACTGGGAATGTTCATATATTTACCTCTCTGGGGACTGACTGTCTTGGTGTTCCACATGATCATCTTAAGATTCGTGTAACTACGGTTTATTGCAGCTCAATACACCCTCGTGAAGGGCGTTTGGGAAGCTCAAAGTATCACATTAGGATCATCCGTGCCGAATGATTATCCGGCTCTTCAATACCATTTTCATTTAATAATGCTTGAGCTATGCTGAACAATATATTGGTGGCTGTGTCAAATACTAGCAGCAAAGATAAACTGATAATTTTATTCAATTGGAATCTGGAAGGACTCGTTATTCTTAACAGAAAGTCTCAGTATAAGAATGGAAGTTTATCAAAGAAAAAGTTCGCAAATACTGTTGAACGTTTGTTGTCGTGTGACTCGTGAAACCACTCGTGCCGAATTTCTGCGGAATCGTTTGCAGTGACACACTCCCTCGTCAGTTTACGAAATCTCTTCTCCGGAATAAATTGCTACCTAATCGAAGGAACCTTATGCGTTTAACGAAGTCCCACTTGGAACATATTGTTGAAACAATCAGCCAACTCAGGCATAAGATCTTCTCAATGTACGCCATTTCGGATAGTCTCAGCCTTGTGTGTCGAATCAAACTCTGTATATTCAGCCTCGAACTACAGTACCGATATCGGAGTGAGTTGCTCAAAGATCTATCGAAATCGTTATCAGAGGCAGTTACCACTGATGAGTTTCCAAAAGAACCGAGAAGGTACGTCCATAGTTTATCGCAATTTGCATTGAATCGACTGCAACTGGAAGCTTTATCATTGGTTTGTAATTTTTGTGTACCTGATAAGAAGCCTCAGAGTTTCGAAGTAGATACAGAGTTTGAGAACCTTGCAAACCAGTTAAAAGAATTGACATCATTGAATCAAGAAGTTGGTGAAAAGCTAGACTTGTAGACTTGGCTCACCCGTTCCGTGTTTCCCAAACGTGCCATCATAACCGACTGTCAAAAGACCACGTAAACGCGATAAAAGAACTGAGACGGAACAAGTCAATTTTGCTTATGTACAAATTCGGACTGAATGATACATTTCAATTAAAAGAAGCAATATCTGACGTAGATTACCGTAGTTGTTTTCCCGCCTCTTACGATATTTCTCCGTTGTTCAGAACTATCCCGGTTGAGGAGGCTATGACCGAAGTATGTAAACATGCCAGTGAAATAGGTTTCCTCGCCAGTGATTTGAAAACTCCACTGGATTTATGCGTCCACGACGTACAGTTTGTTTTCAACGGAAATATCCATCAACTGGTTGATGGTGTAACCCTTTGGGACCAATTCTTGCTGATATCTTCCTGTCAACACTAGAAAACAAACTGGAAGTTGAACTGAATTCGACCCTACAGTATCGACGGTATGTTTATGATTTACTAGTTATTGCGCGCAACGAAACATATACTAGGACATTTTCTCACAAGTTTAGTTCATTGCATCCCAACATCAAATTGACATTGGAATGTGAATGTGAATCAAAACTTCCACTTCCTGACTTACTACTCAATCGAATGTCCGACGGGAAGCTACAGATATCTATGTCTCGAAAGCCTACATGGACAGGGCAGTATTTACACTTCAGGAGTTTCTGCCCTGTGGGATACAAGAGTGGTCTGGTACGCACTTTGTTTCACAGGGTTCGGCGACTGTTTTCCGCAAGTCCTGCCAGATGAACTGGACCGATTGACCCATGCTTTTCTAGACAATAGTTATCCCATTACATTCATTCACAAGTACAGCAAGTCGATCAACACCAAGCCTATTTTCCCATTGGCTAAGCAGAAATATCTCTATATAGAACTGCCATTCAAGGGAGACCATGTGACAGCGAAGATATCTCGACGTTTAACACACGCTGGGGAAAGGACGTACAATGCCACAAGCCTAATGATTGTGTACGGGACGCTTTGTTGTCTCACACGTACTAAACCGGATTGAGAAGACGACAGTGCTACCTCCCATTGCATTTATTCATTTTAATGTACCTGCGGTCAGCGGTACATCGGAAGGACAGGTCATTTATCAACCAGAAAGTGTGAACATATTCCGAAAAACCTTGGTCTTCGCGGAGCGAAACTATTATCCATACCTTTT